>JAVKPL010000670.1:0-152221 GCA_032173675.1 Gastrolobium villosum
TTGGATTTTTTTTTTTTTTTACTTTCTTATTTATCTATGTCCTATCCTTTTTAAATGAGATCACCAAATTTTAATGCCCCGGATCACTTAAAGTCTTAAAGGACTACTCCTATTATATCTCACCTCAATAGTGTACGACAATTATTTTGTATCAACACGGAACACACGAGATATGAAATTTTCTAAAAAATATCGCGAGGCTTGCGTAGTTCTCCCATAATCTCGTTTTCATGATTTATGATTTAGGCTAACACGTTTTAATATTAAATAATATTTTAAATTTATATAATATATATTATATTTAATAATATAATAAGAAAATGAAACTAAATTTATAATATCTATCAATTTTATAAAAAATATAAAATATCACAAATATTTTATATTAAATTTTATAAAATTATAATTATAATATAATGAATCTAATAATTGAAACTAAAAATATAAAAAAATGCAACATTTGAATTCTTTTTTAAATTTCTGCAATACGTATTGGTATGCTAGAAAGTGTGGAACATGATGCATCAAATTTTTTAAGTGTGCAACGTAGTAGAATAGTCACCAGGTGGGTCACATTACATGTATCTGTGCATCGCTTTTTAAGCTGATTTTTTTAAATGTTTTGATAATGGGGAAATGTAATTAAGTTTTATCTAAAAATTAATATTTTTTTATGTAATTGAAAGTGCCATAAATTAAAAAACTATATAATAATATTAAAAAGAAAAAACCTGAGGGACACCAATGTAATGCACATATTTGTGTAGTTTATCAAATGAGGGTCTTAACTTCTCAGGGAGAATTTGACACTCATTTCAAAGTCATGTATCTTTTCTTTCACGAGGACTGTTGTATTTTTAGAAAGGGTTTTGTTTTCTTTATTTTAAAGAGTAAACTATAACTATATATTAAGATAAATATATAGTTATAATATTAAAGTTATATATTTTTATTTTTATTTTTTATGTTAGTATGAGAGAGAAAAAAGGTATAATTTTAAAATCATAATTATGTACTATTCTTAATATATAATTATAATTTGCTAAAAAAATACAATTTATACCTTCTAAAAGAACAAATAATTATTTCAATTTTATGGGTTTAATTCTTATATGCTGTTAGCATAAAAAAAATATTATACTGTCGTCTAATAAAATAATGGCAGATTATTTAATAAACTTAACAACACGTAAATATGTGACAACATATTATCGTTTCAACTTCCACACCCTCTTTTTGCATGCGTACATTTAGGGTTTAGCTCAACTAAATTCCCGTGTTTTGGACTGAAAATTAAAAGTCTATAAATTATGGGTTTATCATCTATAATTTAACTTGATCCCAACAAATTTCCTACACACACAATATTTTGTGGAGCCCGCAGCAAAATAAAAATTCCGGCACGCAAAATAAATCTCTATAACATAACACAATCACTTTTCCTACGACACAACTCTTATAAAACTCATAAATTATTCATTTTAAGATTTTTACAATTTAAGATTTTAAATTGGAATTAATAAAGTTATTAAATATTTTGATTTTTAATAAGTATAATCAAATATGGTCAAATCATCATTTCACTTTATTAAATACTTTTTACTTTGCTTAGAAAAATATTAAAAGATACAAATAAAATAAAAAATATATTTGATTAAATAAAAAATAATTTGAAATAAATTAAGATTCGTGAGTAATCGTTATTTGTAGGGAGTAGTTGTATCCCACCTAATCCCACATACGCTTTAATAAATAATAAATAAGAAATGAAAAAAATGTGTGTCATTTTAATCACACACCTAACACCTTACATGATTTTACTCTTATAAGGAGGTGATATTCATATTTTTTAAAAAAATTCATCCACTTTCTCTCATTTAAAATAATATAAATTTATATTCTTTAGGATGATACACACTTTTTTATAAGAAACATGTATAAAAAATAATAATAAATAAGAAAAGTATATTACATGACACAGGCGCACAGCCAATAAACTCACAGGTTACAAATAATGAAAGGTACTCTCTGGTTTGACAAACAAAACGTTGACTGTTCAGGTTGCTGCTGGCAAATGGCTATATCGCCATACCTGAAATAAAAATTGAGAGACCATTAAATACTTAACCCACTAATACGTCGAAATTCAATAATTAACACCTCTTGTCTTTTACCATTAGTCAAACTAGTTAATCAAGAAATTTTAAATAAAGAGCTGCGTATGGCATTGGCAACACAACGTGAATAGAAAATCAGATTTCTAGAGAGTCCTGACCAATGATTAAATAATATTCAAATTCAATTGCTGGCTAGTCATTTCTTGGGGTTAGTTAGATAACACCGGTGATTGGCATAATTGAATATTCGATTCTCAAAGTAAAACTATTATTGATATGATACCAAGCCCTATATATGTCAGCCGGGTCCAAGAGAGAAGTTCGTGGTGGGAGATCATTATTAATGGGCTAAGTGGAAAATATATGAGTGAAAGAACTCATGAACCCAATACCTTAAGATTTTGGATTGAGATGTAGTGTCAGATTCACTTGGTATATTTGATTCACTTATCCCATTGGTGGTGGTCTCCTGCCACTTGGAGAAGCCCGTGGTGGGGGACTACCATCAATGGGCTAAGTGGATCAAATACACCAAGCGGATCCGACATCACGTCTCAACCCAAAACCGTGGCGGGGGACTACCATCAATGGGCTAAGTGGATCAAATACACCAAGCGGATCCGACATCACGTCTCAACCCAAAACCTTAAGGCATTGGGTTCATAGGTCCTTCCACTTATATTTGATCCACTTATCCCATTGGTGATGGTTCCCCGCCACGGGCTCCCCCTAGACCCGCCTGATAATGGTATCAGAGCCGGGTTGTATTCGAGCTAGCCTGGTGATTGGCTAGGAGGCGGATTGAGTACTTGGGCCTCTATGGTACTCGGTTGATGGAGAGCATATGAATGTTGGGTTTCACACTTGAGAGGGGAAGATTATTGGGATATTCAAGTGTGATGAGTCCCACATTGGTTGGTAATGAGCTAAGTGGAGAGTATATAAGTGGATAGACCCATGATCCTAATATCTTAAGGTTTTGGGTTGAGATGTGGTGTCGGACCTACTTGATGTACTTGGAGTAACTTAGCTCATTGGTGGTGGGCCCCCGCCACCTCGCCACAGGCTTCCCACTAGACCCGCCTCACTCTAGTATCAGAGCCGGGTTGTGCTCGAGCTAAGTGCTCGAGCTAACCTGGTGATTGACTAGAGGCGGGTTGAGTACTTGGGCCAGGAGTACTCGGTTAAGGGGGAGCATATCAATAGTGAGTTTCACACTTGAATGGGAGATTGTTGGAGTATTCAAGTGTGATGAGTCTCAAATTAGTTGGTAATGGGCTACGTGAAGAGTATATAAGTGGAAGGACTCATGAACCCAATGCTTAAGGTTTTGGGTTGAGACGTGGTGTCGGATCCGCTTGGTGTATTTGATCCACTTATCCCATTGGTGGTGGTCCCCCGCCACGGGCTACGCCCATGGACTGACAATATTCTAGGTGTAAAAGAAGCAAATAGTTAATAGAGAAATAAGAAAATATTATCAAAAAATATCAATCTTATTATACCTTCAGCGATTAAATATTTTACCTCAAAATATATATACCAAATATATATGACACTTAGTACTTTTTTTCATTAGTTGTTACTATACACACACCTCGTGTAACTTGTGTAAACTTATGTATAGTGATATATATCTCTTAGGGGGCGTTTGGTTGACGAGAATTTTTTTGAATATTAGGAAAATATAATTATTAGAGAAATGGTTGGAAAATAAGTTTGGTAGGAAAATGTAAAAAAATTTGTTTGGTTGGAAAAAAATTTACCTGAAAAATTTGGGAAATATTATAAAGTCTATGTTTGGTTTGAATTAAAATATTGATGGGAAAATGAGTTGCAATTACCAAAATAACCCTTATAATTTTTTTTGTCAAATTTGGTGCCACCATGGAGGGTCATTTTTGTCTAAGAGATTAGAGTTCAACTTTTCACTTCCCCATTCATCACAAAATACCACATGCAAAGTGGTATTTTGAAATAGTGATTTTCATCAAATTTTTCACACAACTAACCTTTCCTATGCATCTTATTTTACTAGGGAAATTTTTGAAAAACTTATACCAAACATGATAATACTTGATACCCGCTCACACTTTCCCATCAATTCCAAAATAAATCTCTTACCAAACACCTCCTTTTATATATATATATATATATATCTGTGTGTGTGAAAGAGAGCATACAGATCCCATATAAATCAACCAATTTTTAGATTGAACATCTCGATCCACCTAAGATTAACAAAAATAAATAAATCCAATTTTATAATCCAACATTTTTCGCTTAAATCTTTCAACGTGGGACTACTACCGAGAAGTGACGTAGTTGAATCAAGTTGCATCTTGAACTGAAAAGATGAAATTGAAGAAACTCCAACGCATACAAGGGTCACCTTACAATGATCCTTCATCCTATCGAAGATTAGTTAGACATTTTCTTTATCTTACTACTACTCGCCCAGATCTTGCATTTGCTGTTCAAGAGATTAGTCAATATGTGTCTAATCCAATGGATGATCATATGCAAGCTGCACATCGAATTCTTCGTTACATTAAGGCTTTGTTTGGGAGTTGGTTTTAGGAGGGGAAGGAAAGGAAAGTGAGGGTTTTAGTAAGCCCTCCCCTTGTTTGTGAGTTTAAAAAAAGGAAGGGAAGGAATTGGGGATTTTTACTAAACCCTCTAAAACCCTCATTCTTCCTAAAATTCAAGTTCCCCAATTTGGGGGTTTTGAGGGGGGAAATATTAAAAATTACTTATTTACCCTTAGCATTAAAATGTAAAAATTACATAAATGTGAATCATTTTTAAACGTGACATTATTATAAAAGTCTCAAATACCGACAAAATTTATCGACGAAAAATATTTCATCAAAAATAATGATTAAATTTTTGATGAAAATCACATACGTCAAATTTTTTTCATCAAAACTAAAGACGAAACAAGATTTTGTCATAATCACTGACATAATTTTTTTACGGGAAAGAATTCAGTCAAAACTATTGACGAATCTAAATTCCGTTGAAACTTTCAACGAAAATATTTTCGTCCAAAATGTGACGAAACACATCTCCACCGAAAAGTTTCACCAAAATTCTTTACAGAATTTATATTCCGTCAAAAGTTTTCGATGAAAATATTTTCGCTAAACTTTTTGACAAGAATTTTCAGTCGAATATTTAAGGAAACACATTTTCATCGAAAATTTTCGACGGGAAATATTTTCGTCAAAATTTTTTGATAAATTTTTTTCCCATGGAACAAATTTCTGTCAAAAAATTTCAACAGAAAATTTTTCCGTAAAAAAATTGACGAAAAATATTTCGATTAAAATGTTTGACGGAAAAAATATTCTGTCAAAATTCTTTACTGAATCTAAATTTCGTCGAAAGTTTCGAATGAAACATTTCCCTCAAAAATTTTGACAAAACAATTTCCGTCAAAATTTTCATCAGAACACATTTCCATCGAAATTTTGAACGAAAAACATTCTGTCAAAATTTTTGACGAAATATTTTTTTCGTTTAAAGCATTTCATGGAGGAAATCATTTTCGTCAAAACTTTTGCTAGAAACTAAATTTCGATAGAAAATTTATTTTTGTAAAAATTTTCATCGGAGAAAAATTTTCGTCACTTTTCGACGAAGAGTATTCTCACGAAAATTTTTTGTGACAATTTTCGTAGCTTCCAGCGTAGAAATTTCATAAAAAATATTATCTTTTTTAATATTGTGAAAAGCACATAAATAATTTTGTCAGAAATTTTAAATTTAATTTAGTTTGTAAAATATAATAATTATATTAATTTTAAAAAGGGGTAAAATGGTAAAAAATATCTCATTAACCCTCTATTTTCCTCTTTTGCCCTTTTTTAACTCCTAAACAAGGGAAGGGAATACCCTTCAATTCCCTTCCCTTCCCTCCCCTCCCTCCCCCTTGTATCCCCTTCCTTCCCTTCCCCTCAAAACTCCCAAACAAAGCCTAAAGGTTCTCCAAGTAAGAGATTATTCTTTCCTTGCACTAATGATCTTTCCCTTTCTGGGTTCGCTGATGCAGATTGGGTTTGTTGCATAGATACTAGAAAATCAATGTCTGGTCTTTGTGTTTTTCTTGGCCCAGCTCTTGTCACTTGGAGATCGAAAAAGCAGACAACCGTTTCAAGGTCTTCCACAGAGGCCGAATACCGTGCTCTTGCTAGCATGGCTTGTGAAATTCAATGGGTACATTATTTACTTCATGATCTCCACGTTCCTACATCCAAACCAGCAGCTGTATATTGTGATAGCCAATCTGCAATTTATTTGGCACACAATCCCAGCTTTCATGAAAGGAGCAAACACATTGAAATGGATTGCCATATAATTCGCGAAAAGATCAATGAAGGTTTAGTTCATCTGCTGCCTGTCTCCACTAAAGATCAGTTAGCTGATGTCATGACCAAAGCTTTACACCCCACTTCTTTTCTTTCGATTATTTCCAAGTTGGGGCTCCTGGATATTTGTCTTCCAACTTGAGGGGAGTATTAACATATGAGGCATTTAGCTGACGTGGAGAGTTAGTTAGTTGTTATGAGAGTTAGTTAGTTGGTTAACAGTTTGTTATCTTTCTTTCTCTTCTTGAACTTTCGGTTCTTGTTCTTCTTTTATTCTTAGTTCAGTAGAAAGCTGGTATATATATATATCAGCAAGTTGTATTGTTTGAGCAAGTTTTGAATAAATGAATCCTTCAGTTTATTCCTCAGAAATTTCTGCTGTCAACACAAAAGGGTTAGGATTTCAGAACGAGTTATATCCGTCCATGACATTGATTTGTGACCATTTTAACTCTTTTTAAATGAATAAAAGAAAAAATGCATAAAAAAACTAAACTGAACTTTGACATACATAAAAACGAAAGAGTGTCAAGAAAATATCTACATCGAAGTAGCATTAGTTTTCAATATCTCTAATTTTTTCTAAAAATGAAATTGAATTTTTTTTTTAGAGTTTGATTTTTAAATAGAAATAAAAATTGTGCATAAAAATTTTATACTATTTTTGTGCCATTCGTCTTTAAATAAATAAAAGAAACGCATTCTAATACACTTTCTTTACTTTTTATTTCTTAAGCAAGTAAAGTATAAATATAGTATAATGTTTTAATTCATAAAATCATTACTCTTTTTACAATGTGTTAGCATATTGGGAAAAAAAAAGTGACATAGATAAATACGAATCATATGCCATTTATGGTAATAAAAAACCGCGTCCGAGGATTGGACTAGCCGTTTACTAAACTTAAGACCTTAACAGACTTTTGAATACTGCTGTTGTCTAAATATAATTTGTGTTGTTCATAAAACTGTCCTCCTCGTGTTCTTTCTGCTTTCCTTGTCCACTTTTTTCTTAACACATTTTCTTCTTGTCCCTGTTGAGAAAAACATGTTTTAATTTCATGAGACAAGTATTACCATAAACTCAAAACACCAACATTCATTATATGAGCTTCCCAATTGCAATATTGGTAACAAAATTGCAATTGGGAAGGTACCATCACGCTTGTCAATAATTTTGAGACACAATGACATGTCTCAACCTCAATCTATCTCTTCTCCTTTCAATTTTTGTTTTCGTTTCATGGACCTTGTTTTCTCCCTGCCATGCAGAAAATTATGGATCCCTACAAGGTTCAATTTTCTTGAATATATTAAAGGAAAAAATAAATCTTATCTTGTTAGAGAATTGTATCCTCATGTCATAGATACTTGGATCCCACCTATTTTAAAAAAAAAATGAGTGGCACACCTTTATATGGAGTGTGTAGGAAGGGTTTGTTTTCTCATGCAACATAAGAAAAACAAACCCCTATATTAAAATCACTTTTAATTTTAATTTATGTCCTCTAGAAAGGGTTTTGATTACTTTATTCCCATTTAAATGTAGAGAGTTTGTTTGTTAGTTTTCTTTTTATCTTTTCTATTTCCTGCTGTTTAGTTTACTAAATGTTGATTTTGGTTAATTTGGAAAATGTTCTGTTTATCATAGGATTTCTAATTGAAGGAGGAAATATTGCCAATTCATGGAGTAATACAACGGGACAATTTCAGAAAGCAAATTCTACAGTTGCAAATAACTCAGCATTACCATTAGCTGCAGAAAGAACACGCAGGATTGACCCTAGTAGTCATTTCAGTTACTATGAGGCTGGATGGGATATTACCAATAAACATTATATTCTGGTATGAGCTTCTTGTCATTTCAACTCCATGCAATCTAATCTTCCAAGTTATAAATATGTACTTGACAAGCCATAATAAACATGTACTTTTTGTTGAATAAACTCTAAATGTTTTTGTTAGTTTTAATAGTCTTAATTAAGGAGTCATGAGTTTAGATAAGTGAAAGGCCAAAAGTTGTAAGAAAGTGAAAGGCCAAGAGTTAGAGAGAGTGAAAGGCCAAGAGTTAGAGAGGCCAAGAGTTGGAAGTTTAGTTTTGTAGTTTATGGCTAATTTAATGTTTAGGTTCATGAAAAGGCAATCTAGTGCCTATATAAAGTAATTCATATTGTAAGCAAAACGCAACAAGAAAAAGAGAAATACAAGTTTTGTCTTCTCCACAAGAAAATAGTTGTTCTTATTTTAAGTTCTACATTATAGTGATACCACAAATTGGTATCAAAGCTATGGAGAGGGGGAGTGATATGGCACTACCTAAGTTGACGAAGGAGAACTACGAGAATTGGAGCATCCAGATGAAGGCTCTTCTCGGATCCCAGGACGCTTGGGAGAATGTTCAAGCAGGTTTTGTAGAACCACAAGACACTGGAGGCCATTCGGCGGCTCAAACCAAAGCGTTGAAAGAGACGCGTGCAAAAGACAAGTTGGCGTTATTCATGCTCTTCCGAGCTGTAGACGAATCCGGGTTCGAGAAGATAGCAAATTGTGAGACCTCAAAGGCAGCCTGGGACATCTTAGCAAATGTCTATAGAGGAGCTAACCGGGTTAAACAAGTCCGGCTTCAAACCCTTCGTGCCGAGTTGGAGGGAATGAAGATGAAGGACACGGAAGGAGTATCCGGGTTCGTTGCCCGGGTTCAAGGAATTGTGAACCAGTTAAAACGGAATGGAGAAGATATACCTGACACCAGAGTAGTGGAGAAAATCTTGAGATCTTTGACAGACCAGTTCGAAAACGTGGTTTGTGCCATAGAGGAGTCCAAGGACCTGTCTACACTCACCATTGACGAGTTGGCGGGTTCCCTTGAAGCGCATGAACAAAGAAAGAAGAAGAAGGAGGAAACTCTTGAGCAGGCACTTCAGACCAAAGCAACAATTAAAGATGAGAAGATGCTCTATTCTCAAAATTTTCGAGGTAGAGGACGTGGCCGCGGTGGACGAGGTACTAGCCGTGGTGGTAGAGGTCGAGGCCGAAGTCAAGAAGTGTATAGTGATGAGGTAGGACAGTCAAATCAACAAAACTGGAGAGGAAGAGGACGAGGTCGACGAGGAGGTCGGTCACACTATTCAAACATCGAGTGTTACAAATGTGGAAAGTTTGGTCACTTTGCAAAAGATTGTAACTCGGACAAGTGTTACAACTGTGGCAAAGTCGGACATTTTGCAAGAGAATGCAGAGAGGAGAAAAAGGTGGAGGAGACGTCCAACCTAGCCACAGAAGGCGAGATGAAGGATGGTGTCTTGTTAATGACACACAGTAAAGAAAGTTCAGACGATGACATGGAGTGGTATCTTGACACGGGTGCGAGCAACCACATGTGCGGACATAAGGACTTCTTCAAGGAGATGAGAAAGGTGGAAACCGGACATGTTTCGTTCGGGGATGCCTCAAAGGTTGAGGTAAAAGGCCGAGGTACGATCTGTTTCCTACAAAAGGACGGGTTAATTGGCTCAATTCGAGATGTGTACTATGTACCCGACCTAAAAAGTAATATTTTAAGCATGGGTCAACTGATGGAGAAAGGTTACTCGGTTATTATGAAAGACCGGGTATTGTATTTGAAAGATGAACAAGGTCGGCTGATAGTCCGGGTTCAAATGGGTAAGAATCGTATGTATAAACTAAATCTGAAATGTATACAGGTTGAATGTTTACAAGCCGAGGTGGAAGATAAGGCGTCACTTTGGCATCTCCGGTTTGGTCACCTACATTATGGTGGTCTAACCGAATTGGCAAAGAAGAAGATGGTGGAAGGGTTACCTGACATCAACTTTGAAGGAAAGTTTTGTGAGAGTTGTGTACTTGGCAAGCATGCCAGGACCACGTTTCAGAAGATGGCAAGATTCCGGGCTAAGCAACCTCTGGAACTAATACATACCGACTTGTGTGGACCCATCAATCCGGGTTCCTTCAGCGGTAAGAAGTATTTTATTTCCTTTATTGATGATTTCTCACGGAAAACTTGGGTTTACTTTCTGAAGGAGAAGTCCGAGGTGTTTGATGTGTTCAAAAGGTTCAAGGTGATGATTGAGAAGGCAACAGGAAGCTATATCAAATCGGTGCGGTCTGACAGAGGTGGGGAATATACCTCAACAGCGTTTATGTCTTTCTGTGAGGAACAGGGGATAAGGAGGTTTCTAACAGCACCATACTCACCACAACAGAATGGCGTGGCTGAAAGGAAGAACCGGACTATTCTTGACATGGTTCGGTCAATGCTGAAGAACAAAAGGATGCCGAAGGAGTTTTGGGCGGAAGCTGTGCAGTGTGCTGCGTATGTGCAGAACCGATGTCCACATTCGAGCTTGGATGATAAAACTCCACAGGAAGCATGGAGTGGTCAGAAGCCTTCAGTGGCTCATCTCAGAGTTTTTGGCAGTGTAGCCTATGCACACATACCGGACCAGCTCAGAACCAAGCTCGAGGATAAAAGCAAGAAATATGTTTTTATTGGATATGATGAAAAAACAAAGGGGTATAAGCTGTTTGACCCCGTCAACAAGAAAGTCATAGTAAGCAGAGATGTAAAGCTCAATGAAGCAAATGAGTGGGACTGGAACAATTCTTCTGAGGTAAACTTTGAAGACGGAATCTCAACACAAATTATCAACCCGGCAAGTCCTGAAGCTTCTGATGATGAAGATGAGGTACGACAACCCAGGATGCGAAGCATACAAGACATATATGAGTCAACAAGTGAGGTACATTTTGTTTGTCTTCTTGCAGACTCTGAGAACATAAGTTTTGAAGAAGCCATCCGAGATAAGAAATGGCAAGATGCCATGGATGAGGAGATAGAAGCCATTGACCGAAATAACACATGGGAGTTAGCCGAGCTACCAGAAGGAAGTCGGCCCATTGGAGTGAAGTGGGTGTTCAAGAAGAAGATGAATGCTCAAGGGGAGATAGAACGATATAAAGCTCGACTAGTTGCAAAAGGTTATAAGCAGAAGGCTGGAATTGACTATGACGAGGTGTTTGCCCCTGTTACAAGGATGGAGACAATTCGGCTACTCATCTCACAGGCTGCCCAATACAGATGGCCAATGCATCAAATGGATGTTAAGTCGGCATTTCTGAATGGTGTTCTTGAAGAAGAAGTTTATGTGGAACAACCGCCGGGCTACATGAAGGCAGGAGAAGAGAAGAAGGTGCTGAGATTGAAGAAAGCACTTTACGGGTTGAAGCAAGCACCACGGGCATGGAATGCTCGTATTGACAAATATTTCAAGGAGAATGGACTTGAACAATGTCCATATGAACATGCTGTTTATGTCAAGAAAAATGGAGGAGACTTGTTAATTGTGGCTCTTTATGTTGACGACCTCATTTTTATGGGAAACAATGCCAAGATGATACAAGAGTTCAAAAGCACAATGACAAGAGAGTTCGAAATGACAGATCTCGGTTTGATGAAGTTCTTTCTTGGTTTGGAAGTAAAACAAAATGAGAAGGGAATCTTCGTGTCACAGGAGGCTTATGCAAAAAAGATCTTGAAGAAGTACAAGATGGAAGATTGCAACCCAGTTTCAACACCAATGGAACCCGGTTCAAAACTCTCTAAGTTTGATGGAGGAGACCGTGTTGATGCAAGCAAGTACAGAAGTTTGGTGGGAAGCCTACGTTATCTCACATGCACGAGGCCGGATATCTCGTTAAGTGTCGGCATAGTAAGTCGGTTCATGGAGGAGCCGAGATACACACATTGGAAGGCGGTAAAGAGAATTCTGAGGTATGCTCAAGGTACAGTTTCACACGGGTTACACTACTCGAGCTCGGCAAAATATAAGTTGATTGGATATTCTGACAGTGATTGGTGTGGAGACGTAGATGATCGAAAGAGCACGGCTGGTTATGTGTTTTTCATGGGCAACACGGCATTCACCTGGATTTCGAAGAAGCAACCTATTGTGACACTGTCGACATGTGAAGCTGAATATGTAGCTGCATCTTGGTGTGTTTGTCATGCAATGTGGCTCAGGAATTTGCTAAGCAAGTTGGAGGAAAAACAAGTCGGTCAAACTGTGATCCGAATTGACAATAAGTCAGCTATAGAGCTAGCCAAGAACCCGGTAAATCATGAAAGAAGCAAACATATTGACGTCCGATTTCACTTCATCCGGGATCAAGTAAAGGAAGGAAATGTGGAGCTAACACACGTGACCAGTCAAGAGCAAGTCGGGGACATCTTCACAAAGCCACTGCCGACGTTGCTGCTCAACAATTACAAGAAGATGCTTGGGATGAAAGATGTCAGAACCATTTAAGTTTATGAAGGAGAATTGTTGAATAAACTCTAAATGTTTTTGTTAGTTTTAATAGTCTTAATTAAGGAGTCATGAGTTTAGATAAGTGAAAGGCCAAAAGTTGTAAGAAAGTGAAAGGCCAAGAGTTAGAGAGAGTGAAAGGCCAAGAGTTAGAGAGGCCAAGAGTTGGAAGTTTAGTTTTGTAGTTTATGGCTAATTTAATGTTTAGGTTCATGAAAAGGCAATCTAGTGCCTATATAAAGTAATTCATATTGTAAGCAAAACACAACAAGAAAAAGAGAAATACAAGTTTTGTCTTCTCCACAAGAAAATAGTTGTTCTTATTTTAAGTTCTACATTATAGTGATACCACACTTTTTGTGCATAGATTAGACTACTTTTCACATGTTGTAATTTTAGTATATGTTATAATAAGAGTGTTGGGATATATAGTCCCACATTGGTTGGATGAACAACTAATGTGGAGTTTACAAGGCCTTGGACACTCCCACCCCTTGAGCTAACTTTTGGGGTGGTGTATCCCAAGGTTCTTTACATGGTATCAGAGTCTCGTCGTGGAGTTTATAAGGCCTTGGGCACCCCACCCTTTGAGATAGATTTTGGGGAGGTGTATCCCAAGGTTCTTTACAAAGAGTAAATACCCTAAGAAATTCAAAGTGGACCCATTTTAGTCTTTTTGAGAGACTAATGTGGGTCTTTTTTGAATTTGTGAGGGACCACAATTTCAACAAAATGGATCCACTTTGAATTTCTTAGGGACCACGAATAGTCTTTTTATTTGCTAAGGACTAAAACGTGTATCGAGAAATTTTCTGTATTTACTCTTGTAATAATTATTCTTCCAGTATGCAATTTTTTTTTTTTTTGCCTATTTCTTCTTTACATCTTTCCTTTTCTGGTTTCCTGATAAAGCTATCTTTTGTTTCAATTCCTACAATTTGATTTTGGAGCAGTCTCTTGCTTTTTCTGGTATTCCTTTGTTTGTCATTGCTGCTATCTGGTGTTTCACTGTTGCAACATGCTTCACCATCATAGCTTGCTGCTATTGCTGCTGCCACAACAGGAACAAGTCTAGGACAGATTACTCTCAAAAGGCTTATAAAATATCTCTCATCTTTCTCTCAGTCTTCTTGATCATCACAATGTAGGTCCCCTTTAATCCCTTCTCATTTTTTTTATTTTTTTTTTTGTATAGAGCTTTGGAGTAGTAAAAGCATGTTTGAATCCATATTATTAGTGTTCACTTTTTAGCTATATTGCAGAATTGGATGCATTTTCCTTTACAATGGACAGGGGAACTTCCAAAGTACTGCAAGGGACGTGTCAGATATTCTTGTCATGAAAGCAAATTCAGTGGTTGATATCGTTCATAATGTATTGAGAATTCTTGCAGCAGCTAAGAAAATAGAAATAGCTCAATATTATCTTCCAGATGATATCAAGCATAGCATTGGAAAGGTTGAAAGATTGGCCAATCAAAGTGCAAATATTAAGAGCCAACCAGAGATAATAGCAAAATTCTCAACCGAACTCCTGAATGATATGTGAGTGAATCCTACTTTATCTGTTTCCTTTATGATCCTTGGATTTATAAATAGGAAAAATGTTTATACAGTTGATAAGTTATCTGCATTTGTTCCCAAAACGATGTCATTGAAATATTAAGAAATTATAAATACAAAGACTATTATAACCCTGAAATAAATTAAAATTACAAAACACCATGATTTCAGCCTAAAACGACGTCGTATTGAGCTTAATGCAGATAACTTATATGCAGTATCTGCAGAAAAAACGAACCTTTATAAATTGGATTCAAATTACTAAAATAATGGTTATCAACTCCAGAAGCCGCAGTCTTGTTGCAGTTGGTGCTGTAATGCTTATATTGGCAGTTGTTGGCTTCAGTAAGTATATCAGGTCCTATATGATTATTTCCCTTTTGAACAAACAATGCATTTGGCTCACAATATTGGCTTAATTATTCATTGCAGTAATCTCAATTTTTGGCTGGAAATTCATCGTCTATATGTAGGTGATTCAGTTCCATTTGCAGTAATCTCATTTTTTGCATTTTTTTTAATTCTAATCCAAGAAGGGCCGGCTTGACTCAGCGATAAGCTTGCTTACCGTGGTGTGTCAGGTCGCGGGTTCGAATCAGTCTCTCTGCAAAAAAGCAGGGGAAAAACTGCCTAGAGTATTCCCTTCCCCAGACACTCACGAAGTGGGTATTTGAATTAGGTCGGCCCTTTTTAATTCTAATCCAAAATATCACTGCAGCTTGTTCTTCATAGGATGGATCCTTGTCACAGGAGCTTTTATATTGGGCGGTATATCTTTTATTGCTCAAAAGTAAGTTCCATTTAATCAATACAATATCACCAATCTTGTACTTTTTGACAAGCATTACGCATTAATCATGTTATGACAAGATCGAATAAGTTTTGTTATTTACCAATAGAGTCTAAATTGTCTACTTCAATACTTACCAAAATTGTTCAATGAGCATTATTAGTATATGAGATAAGTTAATTTCAGAGGTTCAAACTAAAACTCTATTAAACTTTTATGTACCATTTCCAGTGGGGTAGGAGACACGTGTGCTGCAATGAATGATTGGCTTCAGCAACCACAAGATCATAATACAGCTCTAAGCAAACTTCTTCCTTGCATGGATGAGGCAGCAGCAAGAAGAACCTTGGACATAACCAGAAACACCTCTTTTCAAATAACCAAGTTGGTTAATGCATTTGTGGTTAACGTAGCCAACAACAATGTTCCTCCATTTTTACAAGATTTCTACTACAATCAATCTGGTCCATTCATGCCCCTCCTGTGCAATCCATTCTTTCCTAACTTGACTGAAAGGACATGTGGTCCCTCTGAATTGAACTTAAAGGGCGCACCAACTGTAAGTTTACTTCAAAAATTAAACCCTCCTCTTGAATTGTTAGATAGATATAATATAAAACAAAGGGTTTTATAAGAGTTATGTGGTAGGAAAAGTGATTGTATTATGTTATAGAGACTCGTTTTGCGTACCGGAGTTTTTTTTTTGCTGTGGGCCCCACAAAATGTTGTGTGTTTAGGAAATTTTCTGTGATCATGTTAAATGATAGATGATAAACCCTAAAACAAATTATTAAATTGACCAACTTTCGGTATTAGGTTGAATTGGTTGTTTTATATGATATTAAAGCCTATGCATTTGGTTGCAATATCCACACTTCAAGTCCAAATTACTCTTCCAATGTTATGTAAGAGAAATATAAAAAGAGGAATATATTTCCTATGTTGCATAGACAATTTGTCTCATGCATCACATAAAAAAATGGGTGAGACCCACTAAAAAGAAAAGAGATAAATGAAAAAAGTCGGTTCCACCCATTTTTTGTATATTGCTTGAGATAAATTATTTCATGCAACATGAGAAAAATCATTGAAATGCCTACACACTTGACTTGGGAAAAACTTTCTTGCCAATTATTTTTGGGAAAAACATCTATACTTTTAAAGAATATAAGCTTATATCATTTTAGATCCTAATCGTTGATTTCCGTCCATCAACGGTTATAATTTATTGGGTCAAATTTAATGGGCCAAATTTATTATTAATTAATTAATAATTTTGATCCAATAAATTATAACCGTTGATGGACGAAAATCAACGGTTAGGATCTAAAATGATATAAGCTTATATCCTTTAAAATGACGTAACTTATTCCCATTATTTTTTTCCCCTTTAAATGTGAAAACAAGTGCCTACATTTTAACAACATCTCATATACCAACATTTTTGCATAAAACTGTTTTGTGTGTGAGACAGACAACATAAATTATTGTTTACTAGTACGGTGTTGGTAACCATCATGGTTTTTGAATGGCCAGGCGTACCAAAGTTTTGTGTGTGACACTTCCCCATCTGGTCTCTGCATGACAATGGGAAGATTGACTCCTTCACTCTACACACAGGTGTTGATGGCTACCAACATGAGTGACACACTGCATCGTTATGGTCCATTCCTGTCTCGCGTAGTAGATTGTACCTTTGTTGCAGAAACCTTTGCTCAAATCAATGAGGAAGATTGCCCCTTGTTAAGGAGATACAGCAACCAAGTCTTCATTGGCTTGGTGTTGCTTTCAGCTGCTGTTATGTTTTCTGTGATTTTGTGGCTAGTTTTTGTTAGAGAGAGATCGTTACAAATATCTTCAAAGAAGTTGAGAACACCATATGCTGAGCTTCAATGAGACCAAAGAAAAAAAAAAAGGCTAATTGCACTATCATCAGCTTTAATTATTATGAATTATTATTATAACCAAATGAAACTCGCATCAAATAATGTATTGACCTGAGCTTAGCCATTCAAGAAGGCTAATGGTGAGGAATTTGGAATATCTTTCTCCAATTAACTAACTGCTTAGTGTTACACAGGCACATAATGAAGTTTCCTCTTATACATTATTTTGGAAATAGATCCTCTCATCTACAAAAAAAAACATGACATAGTCATGTGAGAAGATCATAATCATATAAAGTAAATCAATCGTTATGATTTTATAACTATTTATTTTAACATTTTTTTCTCTCTCCTTCTTTATTACCATTTATCTACCCCCATTATTTTTGGTATTGGCAACAACTTTTCAATATGTCTTTCCTTACACATTACATTAACTTTCAACCCAAAATTGGAAGTATGGTTAAAATCTTATTAAAATATTGATTCATAAGTATATGGGAAATGTTTTTCTTATGTTATTGGAGATAGGTTATCTTATGTTAGTGAAATAAAATGATAAGAGGGATCCACAAATAATTGGAAAGAGAAAAAATAGATGTGAGATCCACATTTGTTATGTGTGTGTAGGAATTTGGTTTATCTCATGTTGAATGAGATAAGTATTACCCTAAGTATATTTAAACAATTTGTCTCTTTAAACATAAAGGGTTTGTTTATATATATATATATATATATATATATATATATATGGGTAAAAAAAAAAAAGAATTAGCTACAAATATATAGTCTGCATACTGCATCAGTGGTGAGCTATAAGCAAAGGGCTTAAACCAGGGAAACAAGGTAGCGTTTAGTTTAACTTTTGAAAATATATTCTCAAGAATAACATGTCCAATAATAATATTCTCATGAATGGTAATAATTAGAATAAGGGGAATATTTATAATTTTTTTTTACAAATTACAGTAAGTATGATCAGTCATACTTCAATCAAGAGTATATGATCAGTCATACTTAGTGTAATTTGTAAAAAGAAATTATAAATGAATCCTTCCCCGTGAAAGTTTGATTACCCTGTTGAACAAAACATTCTTATAAATGATTCATATTCATAATAGCATAAGGGATGATCGGATTTTTATGATTAGTGTCTAGTGGTGGCGGCTAATGAAGATATAGATAAGGGGCGGACTCACACTATTGCACTTGTCTGCAAGTGCAGACAATAATATTTTTTTTCCGGCAGACCCACTCTTTTCTTTCAATGCTTAAATCGTTTGATGACTTCCTTTGAGTTCCTTTTTCCCCTTCTTTAATTGTAACTGATGCATAAACTTAGAAATAGATATGATTTACCTTTTTAAAATGCAAATTTTTTCTCACTATTCTCCCTTTTTTCCTTAAAAATGTTTAATAAGATGACCCTCACTGAATATAAATACCTTCTTTTATTAATGTGTTATCCTCTTAGTAGTGGGTGTTACATAGTCTAAAGTCAATTAGCTCCAATTTCATGTTTCTTGGTTGTTTTTGATATGCATTTAAAATTATTTTTGAAAAAAATTCAAGTGCAACTCCACCATTAGATGTGAAGACATGAACTAAAATTTCTAAGTCCCTCACTCATATAAATGACAGGGTTTTTTTTGTGATTGACAATCAAACAATGGCAAAGACTAACTACTGAATTTAGTAATTGACGACAATGGTCAAAGTCTCTGTCTTTGATGGCGGTTGGTTGTCGTTCTTGTCGACAATGATATAACATTGGTTGTTGGATAACATAGTAACGTAAGGAGAAGTACATTAAAAGATGAGAAAAATATTTGCATTTTTAAAATATAGTTATGGGTTTTATGTTTATTATGTTGTTGGAAAAGTGATTGCGTAATGTTATAGGGATTCGTTTTGCATGCCATATTTTTTTCTTTTTAAAATGTGTGGACCCCACAAAATATTGTATGTCTAGGAAAGTTTGTTGTGTTATGTTAAATGATAAAATGAAAACCCTATAGTTATTTTAGTTAAAATTATTATAATTTAATATTTAAATTAAAAAAATTCTCGCTTTCATTTATCATTATTTATTTATTTTATTATAAAACATAGTCATTTTAATTAAAATAATATAATTTTATATTCTTTATTTTAATTAAAATAATATAATTTTATATTCTTTAAAAGGACATACATTAATCCCATTAAAAATTTCATGTGACAAAAGCAAAAACTCTCAACGGAAATAAAAAGTGGGAGAATGTTAGACAAAAACATTTCCAAAATTCACACTTTGATATAAATTCTCTTTAAAATCTTATTGCAAATATGGAAAGTTAACATTACCGTGCAAATGCATAACGGAAAAACAATCCGCCAATCAAATGCAAAAGCATCTAGAAGGTAAAGCATTGAAACTTCCCCTCGTATTTTTTTTTTATTTTGGCTTACTTATTACATAAGAGGGAGAGATTATACTTGCTATTTTTTTTTTCTTACTACTTCTTACTATTAAATCTTAACAGTTGATTTTCGCCAATCTAACGGTTAAGATTTATTGAAAATTAATAATTAATAATTAATTAATAAATATGATCCAATAAATCTTAACCATTAGATTGACGGAAATCAACGGTTAAGATTTAGTAGTAAGAAGTAGTAAGAAAAAGAAGTAGTAACTATAACCTTCCCTACATAAAATCAAAGGGAAAATATTTTCTCATGTTGCATGAGAATTCAACTCTCATGATAGTGACCATTCGATTTGCATGCAAAGTTTTCTTTTTCTTTTTCTTTTTTAATAAATATGGGGTTCATCACTACTTGAGTCACAATATGAGAATTGAATTCTCATACAACATGAAAAAATCAAATCCCAAAATCAAATCTAAAAGAAATAATTAACTATAGGAAAAATGTTGTCTCATGTGGTAGAGACAATTTTTGTGAGACCCATTAATTTTTTTTAAAAAAAAAAATTGGCATGGGATTTGATGGGGTGTGTAGGAGAAGTTTATCTTCTTCTTTTCTTATTATAGGAGAAGTTGTTATCCTTTAACAATTAATGAATAAATGTTTTTAGTGAAAAAATTATAATAAATTAGTACGAAGTAACAACTAGTGAACAAAAACATAATAAATTAGTACGAAGGAGGCAAAAATAATCATTAATATTAAACAATGTGAGAGATTATACTTACCACCTATTTTTCTTTACAATCTCTTATAACCAATATCTTAACCGTTGATTTCCGTCAATCAACGGTTAAGATTTTTGCCAATAAAATTAATTAATTAATTATTAATTCACAATAAATCTTAACCGTTGATTGACGGAAATCAACGGTTAAGATATTGATCGTAAGAGGTTATAAAGAAAATAGGTCGTAAGTATAACCTTCCCTTTAAACAATATCAAATAAGTGTTTTTTGAATTGTTCATAAAACAAATTAAGTGTCTCTTACTACAATTGTATAGTCCTCCCCTCGGGCTTATTTTTGAATAAATGATTTTTTTTTTTTGGATTACATCCAGGTATCGCCGCAGGCGGGTATTCCCACAGCCGATAGCTATGAGACTAATTCATCGCCCCGCGTCAGCACACAAAGCAGTAAAGAGCTGGTCACAGAATATTTTCCATTCACAAGTGTTGGGGTTAACCCCCAACTATTTGCTTAAGGGACGAGATGCTGAACCATCATGCCCGCCCACCCACGTGGTTTGTTAGCAAGGATGGTAACAGTCATTAAGTCGTTAACAAGGATTGTAACAGCCATCAAGTCATAATTGTTAGCTGTTACATATTAATAGGTTGTTTATAACAGTCATCAAGTTGTAATTATTAGTTGTTACAAATTAACAGGATGTTTGTAACGGTCATCAAGTAATAATTGTTAACTGTTACAGAATATTTTATTTGTTTAAATAAGATGCATAGTTGTAAATAAATTTGAATTCAAATGTATAACAGTATTCTTGTAATGGCTATAAAAGCAATTCAATTTATTCAATAAAAATAGTTCCATACCAAATTATTATGGGAACAAATGATGTTACACATATATAAAATTTGGAAAAACTCATTTTAAATGAAAAATATACAATTAGAAAATAATTAAAATTAAAATCAAAGGCTTAAAATTCAAAAAAAAAAAAAGATGCATGGACGATTCTAAAACCAACAGTACACTAGCTGCATCAATGAACTTTGCCATCAAATTCAGGTAGAGGAGGATATTGCTCGCAAATTTTTTATTATTCAGTTTGTAGCAAATGGTAATAAAGTGATGAGTAACATATCTAGAAAGTAGAAATTGCACATTTAAAATTGAGAAAATTATTATTTGACACGTAATATTTAATGTGAAAAATCCCCTACAAAGGAAAAAACCAAGATTAGAAGAATCATGAAGTAGAAATAATATTATTATATTTTCAAGAAATGTTGGTTATTATGAAATTTATGATTAAAATTTAATATTTTCCATATAAATTAGAGATAATTTTATTTCATACATATACATATATATAGGTCTACCTTAATTTTTTCTTTTCGTCTTTTTGTCTCTTCTTCTTATAGGGCTTCATCCATTTACATGTATATACAGAAAATAAAATTATGTAATTGCAAGATATACATCAACCCTATTTTCTTGGTGAATAACATTAACCCTTTTTATTAATTAAAGTCCTTGTACTCTTGTTTAATACTGTTTCATTAAATATTATTATAAATATTTTATAATTTTATTATATTTCATTCTTTTTTAAACAATTATAATTTATAAGTAAGTCTAGATGTTGATAAATTGTATATATTACTTGTTATTCGGCTTTTTGACCATTTTACCCTTCATTAATTAGTTAATAACTATTTTGTCATTTATCCAAAACTATCTATCAATCTGCCCCCTCTTTAATCGATTAACTTTGAGATTTAATCGATTAAATGGTTAAAACTGGCAAAAATGATTGACTTGAAGATTTAATCAATTAAATACCCCTCTTAATTAATTTAATCGATTAAAACTTATATTTAATCGATTAAATATATCAAATCAGCGTGAAAGCATTGATTGAATGAGACAAACACAATATTGCAGGTTATTTGAATTTTGAATTTTAAATTTTGAATTTAATGTAATATGAGTTGATTGTGATTTGTATTTAATAGGAGTTGATTACGTCCTATTAAATACAAAACGCAATCAGCTCCTATTAAATACGAAACGCAATCAGCTCCTATTAAATACAAATCGCAATCAACTCCTATTACATTAAATTCAAAATTCAGAATTCAAATCTCGGTTCATATTGTTTCAAATCTTGTTTAATATTGTTTCATTAAACATTATTATAAATTTCTAATTTCATTTTATTTCATTTTATTTAAACAATGATAAGTCATTCTAGATGTTGATAAATTGTATATATTACTTGTTATTCACTGAAAGTTTATAGTTTAATATTAGTATTTTAGCAAAAAAATTAAATTTAAATGTAAATGTCGAATGATCTATTGATTTTTTAAAAATTTGAAAATGAAGTGTTTACGAGTTGTTTATTTAAATAATAAAAATTTTATTTGCGAATTCAAGGGTTGCAAGACTTAAAAAGAAGAAGATTAACTACTAATTAAAAAAGATTCCACTTACCAAAAAAATAAAATAAAAAAAATCCAATGTTCATTGCATCATAATTATGAAAATTTTAAATTTGAAAACAGAGACATTAAAAAATTGACTTTTGAAAACCAAATTCAATGTACATCCAATTGCTTTATTTTATTTTTGTAAGGAAATCCGGATTATTAGAGAAGTTAATCTATTGAGATGGTATTCAAATTTTACGTTCATTATTACGATAGTTACTTGTTTGAAATTTTTGACAAATGATTTGGCTTCATTTTGTTTAACTAGTGCATTATCCGGACATGTGTTGTACAAAAAAAAAATTGATTTGTTTGTCTTGTAAAAATTAATGCAAATTTTAAATAAATTTTATAAATAATATTTTGTAGGACTAAAATATCTAATGATATTACGTAATGTACAAATAATAATCAAACACTCTGTAAGTGACAAAATTTATTTATTTTTTAAGTCTTGATCACTATTAAATAAGGGGAATGATATAGTTACAACATTTTTTTTTACAATTCTTACAACCATATTTTATCACTGTTAATTTTCGCCAATCAACGGTTATCATTTTAGCAATTAAACTCATTAATTAATTATTAATTCACAATAAATAATAATTGTTGATTGGCGGAAATCAATGGTAATAAGATATGGTTGTAAAAGATTGTAAAAAAAATGATTGTAACCGTAAAAAAGTGTATCTTTGGGCAATTTTCCTTAGATTATTATATTAGAATGGGAAAAATATTTCTTCTCTAATTGAAAATAAAATTATTTCCAATAAATCCAAAATAATGTCATTTTGAATTAAAAAATTAAAAAATTATAATTATAAAAATTAATATAACCTTATAATATTTTAAAATTACAAAAATACTTTGATTTTAATCCTAAAATGACATCGTTCTGACTCAGCGAACTTATTTAATAAATCCTTTATCCTATTAAAATATATTATAACTAGGGAAGGTTATACTTGCAATTTATTTTCCTTTATAACCTCTTACAACCAATATCTTAATTGTTGATTTCCGTCAATCAACGGTTAAGATTTATGCAAATAAGATTTATTAAATAATTATTAATTCATAATAAATTTTAACCGTTATTTCACGGAAATCAACCATCAAGATATTGGTTTTAAGAGGTAATCAAAGTAATTAGATTTTAAGTATAACGTATGAATACACTCTCCCACTATAAATACACACGAGGACATACTAAAATCATTGGTGAATGACACTTTTGATTTTTGGACCATTTCCCATTTTGCTGTTGGTAAGGTTAGTGTTTCTCTTTTATATAGCTCCCTTCCCTATATATGAATATTGGATGCTATGTGTGTGTTTTTTAGTGTGCTTTTTTACGAAATGATTTGTGACGTGATTTCAGTTTAGAATTGAGCTCTGCGGAAAAACCTCATTCTGAATTCCGACACGGAGGCACCACCGGACGACTTCCTCTCTCCGCCTCCGTCGCCTCCTCAGCTCTCAGCTTCGTTACGACGACGGTATAATCTCTTTCTTCTTCTTTTTTCATCCTTTTTTCTGTCTCGTTCATGTGTTTTGTTTATTCGATTCGATGAATGAATAGAATTTCCCTTTGATTCTCATTATCGTTAATTTTGATTGAATGCGTTAATCTCTGGAAGGATCAGTATGTGAAGCTCGAGTTCTTTCAACCGAAATAATAATAACAATGATGCAATTGTAATTTCTTATCCCAGTTTTTCTGTGGATTAGATTAAGAGGAGGAATTCAAGTGAGGAGGCTATGGTTTGAGGAATTGGTTAAGGGGAATTTTTTTAACATGAAGAAAAATAGATACGATATTGACATTTTATTCTCTATTGTAGAATTTTTTTACTTTAGATGAGAACAACTTTGTTGAAGTACAACATGGAGAGAAATAAGCTATCATGCTGTTCTTCATCGGAGTGTTATTTATTTTATTTTTTTGGGATGAAAAAGTCGATATTTGTCATGAGTATTGAGATACCACTATGCTATTCTTGGTTTTTGTGTTATCTTTATCTCGATTTTTAAAAATCTAGGTTTTATGTTATCAAAAAAAAAAAAATAATCTAGGTTTTCGGAATAAATAAGCTGTAATTCATTGACACTGTTGTTTCTTCCTCTTAACATGTTTAAGACGACAACACTACATGTTGTCACTTTAATAACTTTAATCAGTGCTGTTAGGTATAAAATTTATTAAAATTTTAATATTTGGCACAATTTAGATAATTTATAAACATTCCTGTTATAGAGGTCCTGTTACTTCCAGTCTCTTCTGTGCTTGTTTGATATTCCCAAATATCCTCCAATTGGGGCAAGGTTTGGTCCTTTGTTTCTACTGATTTGTGTTCCTGTATGTCTTTCTTTCGATTTCTTTCAAGTTTTCAAATGAAGTGTCTTTCTTGCTAAGCTTTTTCAGAAACCCAAATCTCCCTGAATGGTTGAGTCTTTTGTTTGGACATTGATTCTTAGTAAGATTAATACAAATGATATGCTACAGCTTCATGGACCAAAGAAAGCTGTCTGTCTGTGTTTCGTGTGGTTCTGTTTCAGAAACAGCTGCCCACTTGTTTTTACATTGTATTGGTGCTGGTTTTGTTTGCTATAAGTCGTTTAATATTATGTTCTTCGAGTCTGGGGCAGTTCTTGTTGATTTACTTTGGAGGTTTTGGAAATTGGAAGTATCAAGGATGGAAAAACTGATGCTTGTAGTTCTTTGGTGTGCTCATAGCTGTTATTAGCATGCCGTAGCAATGCTAGGGACATATAATGTCTCTTATGCATATGCATGCCCCTTTATATGTTTCCTTTTATAATCTGACTTGATCAGAATGTTCTTTTTCTTGTGCTTCAGTTAATTTGAATTTGATAGATTCCAATAATTGGAGACCTAATCAAGGTACTGAACCCACTATGGATACCAGTGATTGGAGAGCTCAACTGCCTCCTGATTCGCGCCAAAGAATTGTCAACAAAATGTAAGCGTCAGTTTTAATACTGTATCACTGAGGTTATTTGAATAGTTTTATTATCAGTTGTTGCATATCAAAAGAAAGTTAATAAACAATTAATTAATCCATAACCTGGCTACATTTCCAAAAGGTTTCTTTTGTTTTTCATATAGAATCAATTCTGTACAAGAAAAATAGAAATGCATGTATGGTGGAAGAACTAAAACATGAGACACAACATCATTCTGTATGATTGTCTAATACATATAAAGTATAGAATTTTGCTCAAAATTCTATTTGATATGTGAAGAATAATAACCAAATATATTCATCATCTTTTTCCAAATTAATGTTATTTATTTGAATCACTACTGAATATTGGTTTTTAATACTGTATCAAGTTCCATGCATGACCTTTGGCATGTCTATGCTTCAATACTCTTCTTGGATGAGTGAGCAGGAAATGACCATTATTGTTGTTAAACATTCAACATCAACATGAATATCACCTTTATCCCAAATTAATTGAGGTCGGTGGTAGATGAACCCAAATGAAAGATATAAAAAAAAAGTAAAAATAAATAAATAAATAGAATAGTAATAATATATATATATATATATATATAAAAGTAAAAAAGAAAGGGAAAAGAAGAAGAGGGGGAAATGAAGGGGAAAAGGACTAAAAAAGGGACCATCTGGAACAAAGGAATAACAACGTTTCTAACCCTCCACCATGCTCCTAGCTCGACCTGCCGACCTGCTAATTTTCTTCCGCGCTGATTTGAGGGATCAACATCCCAACAACCTTAACATAGCTGCAAGGCTCACCCTTTAATGATACAAAAGAGTTTATTCCAAATTATTCTAATATATTGTGCAATACAGCAGCAAATGATTGGCAAACCTTAAAATTATAGTGTTAATGTTTAACAACCACTTCCCGCCAAACCCGACTAGCGAGTGTGGAGTGGAGGAAATCCTTGTACCCATCACTACAGTCTATTAATCCTACTCTCTCTCTCTCGTTTAAGATTTCTCTGATGATTTCATCAACTATTTACAGCTAGTCATGTTCTGTCTTTTAAGGATTGTCTGATGATATCTTGATCACTTGCGTTATCTAATTATGAAACTGTTGTTTTTAATTTGCAGAATGGACACGTTAAAGAAACATCTTCCTGTTTCTGGTCATGAAGGATTAGCTGAACTTCGGAAGATTGCTCAAAGGTTTGAAGAGAAGATTTTTCGCGCTGCAACAAGCCAGGTACATTCATTATTAGGATTGAGGAGCCTCCATTTTCATTTATGGTTACCTAAAATGTATACGATATGGAAGATTGATGGTTTAATGTGGTAATGGTGTTCCCCCTTTTCAGTCTGATTATCTACGGAAAATATCTTTGAAGATGCTTACGATGGAGACAAAATCTCAGAACACCATGGCTAACAATATGCCATCAAATCAAGTTGGCCCTAGCAATAAACCTTCTGATCAAGGTTAGCATTTAATAGCCTTGGTTAGGTCATAGTAGACTGATGAGATACCAAAGTGGCAAATTCTATTTAATTATTTATGTATTTAAATATTTGGAAAAGTATATTTAGCTCCCCTAAACTTTGGGGCATTTACAAAGTGATACCACAAACTTTGAAGCAGTCTCAATTATTTCCATAATTCTAATTATTTCTCTAATAAATCCTTCCGTTTAACTTCTGTTATGTCCTTAATGGAAGTGCCACTTGGAAAATTTAAGCCCTCCATTCCTATGTAATTTGGACCCTTTATTAATTTATTTAACCTCTGATTTTATAACTTCCAAAATTAAAAAATTAAAAATTTGAGAAAATAAATAAATTAAAAAATTAGTGAGTGTTCTTCTTCCAAATTCATGAAACTGGAGGAAAATGATAGTTCGACATGAGATTGGGTGGGACAAGTGACCAGGTGGTCAGGTCACGGATTTGTTTGACTTACAGGAGGATCTCTATCTCCCGGTCGATGCTGCTCCTCTTCAGAAACAGAGTAAGATGAGATCCTTTTTCTCTCTCTACAACCTTACACCGCATAGTCCACTGCTCCAATTCAAGTATACCGCAAGCAGCTACATCAGGTTGCAACCAATCCCCCAAGTCTTACTGAAGATTGAGAAATTATTGAATTTAAATAATAAATCAAGGGCTGTGATTAGAGGTGAAAGTGGGTTGGGCTGGGCCAAGCTTTGCCCCGAAAAGCCCAAGCATACGTCAAAAAATTTCAATTTGGCCCGGCCCAAGCCTAGTATGAGTCTAACTGTTACCCTGGTTTGGCTCGTTTATAAAAAAACCAATGGCCTTGCCTTGGCCCGTTAGCCTGTTAATTTTTAACTTCCAAGCAGAACCATGAATCAACTTTACTTTACAAAGTACTCAAATTCAGTTGCTATACCAAAAATCATAATTTCAACGTCTAAACAGAATCATGAATCATAACAAAACTCATACAATATGCACTTAAGTCATTCTCAAAAGCAAAATGTTAAACTAAATAACATATATCTTATCAGATCCAATAAACAAATCCATACTATGTAAATTAAAATAACTACATGAATCCAACAAATAAATCATGATCCTTGTACTAAGTATAACTCTCCCAAAAATCTTTTAATATATTCATATATACAATCTAACATGTTGAGATGTTTGTTCTTCCTATATAAGAAATAAATTAAGGTTTCTATTAAAATATAATCGAATATAATGAAGTTATAAATAATTGCAATTGATTAAATTTATATCTTTTAATTTTTTTTTCAAGACATACTTACTCTATTTTATTTTATTTAAAATAAATAGTACAATATAGGCCGGCATGTAGGTTTATAAGCCCGGCCTTTTGAAAGTGGGCCTATAACCTTTTTATTAAATAGGCTTTTTTAAGGCCCAAGCCCGGCTTATTATACAAAATATACTAGGTCAGATCTGGCATGATGTAGTCCGAGTCGTAGGCCCCTGTAGGCTGGCCCGGCCCAGTTTCACCCCTAGCTGTGATCGAGAATTTGTCAGGTGGATTTTTTGTTCAGTTAAATATTTAAGGGAAGTTAAATGGAATTTTCTGTTCAGAATAAAGGTTACAATATATACAATATGTTAAACTCAGAGAAATTGGGATAAAAACTGTATCTTCTCCTTTGGAGAATTGTCATTTAAATAGTATGATACAATTACATAGTAACCTACACCTAATTAATTAAGGATATAATTACAAAATCACAGTTACATAGTTACAAATCTGCACAATTAATGCCAAATATTCTGCCGATTCACAGTTACAAATCTGCACAATTAATGCCAAATATTCTGCCCATCAAATCTATTGACACAATAGACTACTAATTAGTTGTCAGAGAGAAAAAAAAATGATAACACCTAAACTTTAGCCATTAGACAGAAAAGTACTAAAAATAGAAAAGCAAATAAGTTACAGATATTAATCTCATGATTTCGGGATTGACCAAATCCCTTAATGTACAAAATCAGAATTCAAATTCAAATTCAAATATTTTTACGTTTTTTATTTCCTATTAATTAGGATTGATTAGGATTGATTGTTTTTATTTCCTATTAATTAGGATTAATTAACATTGATTAGGATTAATTGTGATTAGGATTTATTAGTCATCGCTGAGTCATTCTTAGCTATTTTTTCTTTTATAAATACTCCTCATGTAATTTATTCAAATCAATACACTGAAAACATTTTTCAATATGGGATCAAAGCCTCGCCGTCCCTCATTTTCTCTTATGGAATTTCTTAGCACAAGTAGGCTAGGTTTGTTGCATTATCCACTCTTCAAGCTCAATGGGCTCTCGTGTGAGGAGGCGTGTTGAGATATATAGTCTCACATTGGTTGTATGAGCAACTAATGTGGCCTTTATAAGGCCTTGGGCACTCCCACCCTTGGAGCTAGCTTTTGGGGTGGTGTATCCCAAGTTCTTACACTTAATCCTTGGGATTTTAATTTCGGATTCCATCAATTTATGAATCAAGTTTTTACTCCATTGGCCATTCATATTATCCTTGTCCTTTGTCTTTTCTTTTTTTCTTTTGAACTTTTACATTGACCTTTTCCATGTGTTATTAAAATCCAAATGCATACTCGTGTTATAATGTGATCCATAATTTTTTGGTTTCCATTCTCACTTAGGCAACCAAATTTTTTCGTAGGACTTGCTTTGCAGCCTCAAGCTAATAATCCTGTGCAGCAACATCCTATTCCTTTGCCTAGTCAGCCCCAGCAACGTCAGCAGCTGCTATCTCAAAACATTCAAAATAACATTGCACCTCAACCGAACCTTCCACCTGTATCTAGTCTGGCCCAGACTACCAGCCAAAATATTGGCCAGAATTCAAACTTGCAGAATGTACCTGGGCAAAATTCAGTGGGGAGCACTATTGGCCAGAACTCCAACGTACAGAATATTTTTCCTGGTTCTCAGAGACAAATGCCAGGAAGGCAGCAGGTTGTTCCCCAGCAGCAATCACAGAATGCACAGCAGTATCTTTACCAACAGCAGTTTTTGAAGCATAACCTTTTGAAGCATAACCAATTCCAGCAGCAACAGCAGCAGAACCTTCTGCAACCCAATCAGTTGCAATCTTCTCAGCAGTCAATCATGCAAACATCATCTGTTGGGCAGCCTTCCATGATGCCAACATCTTCTAAATCCAGCATTCCACAGAATCAACAGTCTAATAATGTTCAACAGTCAACACAGTCCATGCTTCAGCATCATTCACAAGTTATCAGGCACCAGCAACAGCAGACTTCTGGTGTACATCAGCAACAAACACCAATGACTCAGCAGCCAATCTTGCCTGCACAGCAGCAGCAGCAGCAGCAGGTTATGGTGCCTCAGTCAAATGCAACAAACATGCAACATGCTCAGATGCTTGGGCCACAGACCAATGTTGGTGATATACAGCAATCACAGAGGTTGCTTTCACAGCAGAATAATATTACAAACCTGCAACAACGACAGCAACAACAACAACAGCAACAGTTGATAAATCAGCAAAACAACCTAGCGAATATACATCAAACACAGTTGGGAAATAATGTCTCTGGGTTACAGCAGCAACAGTTGCTTGTACCTGAATCTGGAAACCCAGGCATGCAAACAAGCCATCACTCTTCACACATGCTACAACAATCTAAGGTTCCAATGCAGCAACAAACACAAACAAATGCATCCAATTTGTTACCATCTCATGCGCAGCAGTCACAGCCACAGGTTGCACCGCAGCAATCAATGTCACAGATTCACACTCAGCCTGCACAGTTGCAACAGCAGTTGGGTTTGCAGCAGCAGCCAAATCCCTTACAACGAGATATGCAGCAAAGACTCCAAGTATCCGGGTCCTTACTTCAACAGCAAAATGTTCTTGATCAGCAAAAACAGTTATATCAATCTCAAAGAGCTCTTCCAGAAACTTCAACAAGTATGTACTTGCATCTATGTATTTCTTCTTTGTAATTATATTTTTTGTGAGTTAATGGCTCTATTAGCAAACGTCAAGTACTCTTATGCATTTCCTAACACTGTATGCTCACGTGTTTTTCATATCATATCTGTTGTAGCTTCTCTGGATTCTACAACACAGACTGCACAACCAAGTGGGGTTGATTGGCAAGAAGAAGTGTACCAAAAGGTACTATGCCATTTTTCTTATCACTTTTATTTCCTCCCAAAATTTTTCTAGGGCAACAGAAATTAGTCAAGCAAACTGTAAAGTAAAATAAAGGAGAGTTATATGATGGTTTTTATTGTGAGAATTTTACTTAATATTAAGAACATGAACTCTTCATTAGTCTTTAGAGGAAAAGTCATGATATTTTTCTTCTTCCAAATATACCCATAGGCAAAGCCCTTCAAAATAAGTGCAAGCCTGGAGTAGTAGTAATTGCTTCTTTGTGATTGAGTATGAAAGGTCACGGGTTCGAATCTAAAAAATGGCCACTTTGCAAAATTGCAAGGGTAAGCCTACACACATGAATTTCCTCACCCTTACCTCCATGAGTCGGGGTTTCATGGGGAGTTGTTGTACCCACAGGTCTCAAATCTTTTATCCATTCTGTGCAATGTTTAAATGAACGATACCCATCTTAAGCATAAAATTTGAAATGGAGCTGCTAATGTTTGACAACAAAAAATAAATTCCTTTTTATGTCTTTAGTGAATTTCTTCTATTACTACCCTTTTATCGTCTATTAGTTGTTGCCATTAAGAAAACCTCTTTGTAATTATTAATCAAATGCTATAATATATTCATATGAATGGTATTGCTACGGTTCAACCTGGTGTTATTGTTTATACGTCCTCTCGATTTAAGCATCGAAATGAAACTCACAATTTATGCCTTAGGAAAGAAGAAAAATAACTTCTTGTTATGATCTCCATAATTGTTACTGCAACAGTGATACGGCTGTTCTTGCATGAGAGATCTCAAGGTTGCTAATGTTTTGATTATTTGATTCTCTGCTGATTTCAACCTACAGATCCAAACCATGAAAGAAAGCTACTTGCCAGATGTGAATGAAATTTACCAGAAAATTGCTCCTAAAGTTCAGCAGGTATTTTATAATTCTTTTTTAACTTGTCAATTTTAATAGCTGCTATCGGTAAAGCAGCCATTTCCATTTCAATTACAGTGGTAAACACTGGAATTTGCAGCCTGTGCTAAGCAGTAAATACTATCGAGCCTTAACCCCATTCTGAAATGGAGCACTTTATTCCTATTGTTGGCTTATAACATCTTGGGAACCCAAAAATCATTTACTTTGTTTTTTATTTTATTTTTTTGTTAGCAGGATGCTTTATTCTTGACAATGGAATGTATTCTATACTTATTAAATCTTAACCAATACCTTGAGGACACTCTCGATAGCATATACCATAATTTATTAATGCATGTGCCAAGTACATCTGTTTACTCCTTATTTGTGGTTTTCATTATCAGCATGACTCTCTTCCCCAACAACCGAAGTCAGATCAGATTGAAAAGTTCAGGACATATAAAATGATGTTGGAGCGTATAATATCATTCCTACAGGTTTCAAAGAACAACATTTTGCCTAATTTAAAGGATAAATTAGGAGCATATGAGAAGCAGATTATAAATCTCATAAATCTACATAAACCTAGGAAAGGCATGTCTTCATTGCAGCCTGGACAGATTCCCCAACCTCATATGCACTCCATGCAACAGCCACAATCCCAAGTTACTCCAGTACAGTCTCATGAAATTCAAATGAACTCTCAGTTGCAGCAAACAAATTTTCAAGGTTCCGTACCAACAATGCAGCATAATAATATTGCAAGCTTGCAGCACAATTCTATGTCTGGGGTTTCGACAGCACAGCAGAATATGATGAATTCTGTGCAACCTGGTACTAATTTAGATTCCGGGCAAGGAAATTCTGTTAACTCTCTGCAACAGGTTTCAGTGAGCTCCCTTCAACAAAACCCTGTTAGTACTCCTCAACAGACTAACATTAATTCCTTTCCCGCTCATGGTGGGGTAAATGTGATCCAACCAAATCTAAATACCGTTCAGTCAGGTTCCAGTATGCTTCAACACCAACTGAAACATCAGCAGGAACATCAGATGCTGCAGAGTCAGCAGTTCAAACATTATCAGCAACGACAGTTGATGCAGAGGCAGCAGCAGCAGCAACTACACCAGCCAGCAAAGCAACAGCTCTCTGCACAATTGCAGGGACTTCAAATGCCTCAGCTTAATCAAATGAATGATATGAATGATATAAAAATGCGACAAGGAATGGGTGTTAAGCCAGTCTTTCAGCAACATCTTACCTCAGGTCAACACTCTGCTTATTCCCATCAACAGTTGAAACAAGGGGGTCAATTTCCTGTTTCTTCACCCCAACTCCTTCAGGCTGCATCTCCTCAGATTCCACAACATTCATCTCCTCAGGTTGACCAGCAAAATCATCTTCTGTCCCTATCAAAAGTTGCAACTCCTCTGCAGTCTTCTAATTCACCTTTTGTGGCCCCTACTCCTTCACCTCCCTTGGCTCCATCTCCTATGCCAGGAGATTCTGAGAAGCTCATTACTGGTGTTTCATCATTATCAAATGCTCCAAATATTGGGCATCAACAAACAGGGGGTGCAGCAGCACCAGCTCAGTCCCTTGCCATTGCAACTCCTGGGATATCAGCCTCTCCTTTATTGGCAGAGTTCAGTGGTCCAGATGGTGCTCAGAGCAATGCTTTAGCAGCCACTTCTGGCAAGTCAACTGTTACAGAGCAGCCTCTTGAACGCCTAATTAAAGCGGTTAGTCAAGCAAGCTGATCTTGTGCTAGCCTAATCAGTTGTTCTGCCTTAATTACAGACAGAAAAGGTTCCCTTAATTATTATTTTTTTATGTTAGAGTTATAGATGACAAATTTATGTTTAAATCATGATTTCAGGTGAAATCAATGTCACCTGAAGCACTAAGTGCTGCAGTCAATGACATTGGTTCAGTTGTCAGCATGAATGATAGGATAGCAGGATCAGCTCCGGGTAATGGATCCAGAGCTGCTGTTGGTGAGGATTTGGTTTCCATGACTAATTGTCGTCTTCAGGCTAGAAATCTCATTACTCAAGATGGTACACATGGAATTAAGAGGATGAGACGCTACACCAGTGCCATACCCTTGAATGTTGCATCATCTGCTGGTACCATGAATGATAGTATGAAGCAGTTAACTTCTTTAGATTCTTCTGATGTGGATTCAACTGAAACATCTAGCGCGAAGAGGCGAAAGATTGAGGTACTAAATTATATGTTCTTAACTGTTACGTTTTATTTTATAATTGATATATTTTACTGTCATTGCTTTTTGTTCGTTGGCTAGACATTGAGATTTGTAAATGGGCTTGTACATATGGATTATAGATGCTTTAACATGTAATCTACATTACTTCTGCACCCTTTTTATTTAACACACTGCCTTGCCCAGCTAAAAGTTCACGAGCTTTTATATCTTCTGACTATGAAGCACACTAGTTAATAGCTGCGCTATTGTGCACAATCGCGTTTCTGTTGCAGATCGCGGAGACCATCCGCTACAACCTGCCACGCGACGCAACGGTTTATGCAATTGCGCCCCTACAAAAAAAAATTCAAATTTCGTTTTTTGCCCTCTGTATGATGACCCACCAGTCTTTTTTATAAGGGTTAAATTGTCTTGTAGCCCTTATTTTTAATCTTACTCTGCACTCCCTCTCTCTCTTATACGTCAAACAATGAAAAAAAACCCTAGACAGCAGCGGCCAGCTGTTCCACTTCCGGCAAACGGTGACCGGCGATGACTTTCTCTGTTTTGAGTTCTTTCTGTTTTCTTCTTCTTCTTTTCTACTCTGTACTCTTCTTTTTTTAAACCCTTCTCTCTCTCTCTCTCTCTCTCTCTCTCTCTTTTCTTGTAAACTGACCTGTGTATTTTTTTTCACAAAACTCTGCTTATGCAAAACGTAGTTGTTTTTTTTTTTTTGGTGAGAGTGCAAAACGTATTTTAACTCTCTCCTTTCTTTGTACTCTACATCTTTTGGTTCTTCTAATCAGACTATCTTTCATTTGACCTATTTTTCTAGTAGAGTCTCCATTGGTCTTCTCCTTACATGTCAAATCCATCTTAGGCAAGTTTTTGTCATCTTCTCCTTAATAGGTGTTAAACTTTCTCCCAAAAAAACACTCTCCTAATCTTATCAAATGTAACTATGTGATATAGTAATTACTAATCGGTAAAATAATAACAATAACAAATAATCAAGATAAACAATTATAGTAGTAATTGAACAATATAACAACAATTATTTAGTGGTTAGGCTGATGCATGTAGTTGTCTGTATTAAATTATTTTTATTTTTATTAATAATTTGTCACGTGTTCACAAACAGTCTTTATCCTCCCCAGTCCCCACTTAGTAACAATGATCAAGTATGCCATGAACTTAAAAGCTTAAAACCTATTGTTGGTGTAAACTCTATTACGTAAATAATTTTAGGTTCTTAAGTTATTGATGTGGCATTCCATTGGATTCATCATATGATTGATAGAATTTTACATCACCTGCTACCTATTAAAATCTGTTTCATTAAAGCATGATGGTTCATCAGATAATAGGTTTTAAAATACTTCTAAAGTTATAATTAATAGGATGATGATCCTTTGTGACTGAAAGGTCACGGGTTCGAATTCAGAAAATATCCTCTTTGCGAATATACAAGAGTAATTAAGTTACGTACAAAGATTGCCATCATCCATACCCTCGTTAGTCGGAGTGATTTTTTATATAATTGCTAGTAAATCACTGTATAATTTCTGGACTCGAGTGTTTAATTTTTGTGCTGTATTGGTCTTTGATACATTCAGGGAAATAACGGGTCCAAATCCTTTCAAAGCCTACACTTGGAGGCTTAGGACAATTGAAAACTAAGGAGTTAATTAGTGTGTTAGCACATTAGTGTATTAATTAATCAGTTATGTGTTAATAAGACAGGGAGTGTCCTTTATGACAGTTATTAGCAGTTATTGCTATGTAATAAGAGGATCTCTCCTCAATTAGGAAAAGTTAGTCAGTTTTTAGATTTGGATGTTAAGGGTTGGAAGTAACTCTTTAGGATGGAGAATGCTCCTTGATGGGGGAATGCCTTTTGTATTGTTGAACTTGCAAAAATAAATCTGTGTTCTGCGACTTCTGAAATGGAACTTATGTGACTTATGTTGGCAGGTTAATCATGCCCTTTTGGAAGAAATAAGGGAAATTAATAACAGACTTATTGACGTCGTAGTAGACATAAGTGGTGAAGATGTTGATCCAACTGTAGCTGCTATTGCTGCTGCTGAAGGGGCAGAAGGGACAATTGTCAAATTTTCTTTCATTGCTGTGGCTCTCAGTCCAAGCTTAAAATCCCAATACGCTTCACCGCATATGGTGGGCTTCCAGATCCTACAATCACAACAATTTTAAAGCCTTTTTTTTCATTATTTTAAGCCTCTTATTTATTTATATATTTATTATTTATCTTCCTCTCTAATTTACTTTTTCCCTCTTATTTATTTATCTTATCTATTTTTCTCTTTTATTATTCTTATTCTATTACTGTTATTAACCTCCTTTTCTTCATTTCCCCTAATCTTTTCTTGCTTTTATTTGGGTTCATCAACCGTCGGCTCCAATTAGTTTAAGATTTGGGTATTGTTGATGTCAATGTTGTTGCTTTTGTTAGCCTCATTTGCGTTTTATTACTGTGCAGTCATCTATTCCGCCCCTGCATTTGCTGGTTCCTGCAAATTACCCTAATTGTTCTCCCATACTCCTAGACAAGCTTCCAGTTGAACCCAGGTGAGACAATGAGCATATGGGCATCTCTTACTTTTGTTATAATTGTTTTAAACAAAAATTATGTATTTTCCTCTAACCATCAATGTTCTCTGAAAAGTTTGTTTTTTCCCTTCCAAATAGAGATGTTCTACTTAATGCACGTCTGACTTTTCACCCTCTCCATAGTTTCTTTTTTTCTTTTCTTTTTTTATTACAACTCCGTAGTTTATTTTATCTGTGCTGAGAAATCTATGGTTTCTAATGCAAAGTGATATTGCACCTGTCATTTTATTCTGACAGTAAGGAGAACGAAGATCTTTCAGTGAAGGCAATGTCAAGGTTTAGCATTTCCCTGCGTAGTTTGTCACAACCTATGTCCCTTGGGGAAATGGCAAGGGCTTGGGATGTTTGTGCTCGCAGAGTGATTTCTGAGCATGCAGAGCTGAGTGGTGGAGGAACCTTCAGCTCTAAGTACGGAACTTGGGAGAATTCCTTGACCTCTGCATAATGATCCTTGCCATTCCATGCAGATCTTTTTGTTTTGGCCTAGAAGTTACCAAATTTCCTGTAATTAAATCTTCCTGTTAATAATTAAGTTATTGGATGTAGATAAAAGCCTACTTGTGAAGTAATGCCATGAAGTTATTTCAATTTATATATCATCCGTTGCTTTTTTTGCATTCGTCAAGTTAACATGGTTAGCCCGTTTTAGTGGAATTATATAATGCATGATCTCGTATTAAGTAGAAAATTCTTGTTTCTATTTGTCTACTTCTAAATTGCCATGTGTTCTGTTGCCGAAGGCCATCTTCATAATCTAAAATGGTAGTCTAAAAGAAATGCGAAGGATATCATTTTTTTTCTTTAAATTATAAACCGGTCTTTTATATCTCATGCTGAATAAATAAGATAGCTTAATGCGTTTCTTTAGTGACGATATTCTTGTACTGAATGGGTTACTCTTTTGAGTTTGGGTTTTCTTATGGGCTTCGTAGCAATTGTTGCTTTTGTTTGTTAGTGAATTGGAGTTCAAAGAGCGTTAGCTATAAGGCAATTTGCCAGGGTGCTGTATCACCAATATTGATATAAGATTTGGATCCTTTCATGTGAAAAAGTGGTTATGTGATTATGTTATTTGATCACAATCATTTATTTAAAAATCATACATCTTTTCTCTCTTATCTCATCATCAATGGGTGATTATGATCAAATAATATGATCACATTACTACTTTATCATATGAAATGATCCAAATCCATTGATATATGAGTGAAGTAGCGAGAAGTGAGAGCTGGCGTGAATGTTGAAGAGTGGTTATGTCTTATGTTAACTATAGATAATCAATATGGCACTTAAATCAAGAGTCTTTTTTATCCAACAAATTTGTCTCTTAGTTAAACACTCCTTATAAACTTAAGATGTAACTGGGTCCAAAATCAAGTATGTGGAAGGGAAGGATGCTAAAGTGCAGTAAAGTAGTTTGACTGTCATTCAATCTCTATGTAAGATACTTGTGCGAATTGAGTTACAGCACCTTGGTTTTTCATTATATATCTGCAGAATTTCACATGATCAGAAGGTACTCGCAGAAGTGGCATACCAATTCGTAGATTTTGCTGCTACTTATCAATTTATTGGACACGCGTATATGTGAAAAAGGCAACATAATTCGTAATTTTCAATAGACTGGTTTTTTGTAAAATAACACAATTTTTCGGGTGTGAATTTTTTATGTATTATTTAAGGGTTTAACTTTTCTTATGTTGTAGGATTGTAGGAGAGAAAAAAAGTAAAGATAAGTTGAATGTGGGTCCCATAATTTATATTTAAAAAAAAGAAAAATTAATTGGCACGGAAAACGAATTTGTGTAGGAAAATGATGTTGTCTCATGTAGCATGAGAGTATCATTTCCCATTATTTAATATGATTATGCAATACGAGAGAATCTTACCCTTAGAGAAAATATTGAGATAGGAATATACAAAAAAGCACCGTTGATTTATTTATTGATAGTTAAAATCTTCTCACATAATATAATCATGTTAAATAAAATACGAGATAATATATTTCCTAATTCTTATATTCGTTAGTTGCTTTTTGTCTTTACTAGTCACGCGTATAAAATCATTTATGAATAAATAATTAAATATTATGAAGTTTTGGTAGGCTTAACTAAGTCATATAAAATTTTAACGTGGATTCTCTTACTCCCTAAAAATGTAGAGCGAGAGAGATAGAGAGATTGGGGAATGAAGATTAAGGAGAATACTTAAATTATTTCTTATTTTTATGTACTAATAATTTATAGAATTATAACTTCAACAAAAATAAGAAAATTTAAATTTAAATTAAAAACTAATATCGCTCATAAGCTAACTATTAAAAATATAATTTAAACAACTAAGATAAAAATAAATTAATCTGATAACAAATAACTAGATAAAGAAATAATACTAAATCTTGAAGCCAAACTATATGAAAAATAATTTTTAATTGTCAATTACATAAATGATAGTAGATAATAGATTTAGTCTAACTATTTTTTTTCTTTTAGTAAATCTTGGTCTAACTATTTTATATATATATTATCAAGTCATAGTCCAGCAACTCTTAGGCTTTGTAAATTTCAGTTTCATAAATTTTTGCGGATACTCTTATTTGCTTAAGTACGCATTAATTGTTATTGTTTAGCCCATGATACTGTCTAATAAAAATAAAAATAAACTTTACATGGAAGTAGATGCTAGACACATAATTACCCAAACAAAAATGGGGTCCTCACTGTTCAATCCATAGTGTTCCTAAACAATAAGAGCTTGGCTATGTTCCACTCAAGTGTCACCACCACCATCTCACAAGTCAGAATCTACAATCACCACTTTGAGTAAATAAATGGACATCATCTTGTGTCACATGTTTAGGGAGTGGGGCAGTTCCATCTTTTCCCTTCTTCAGCATGTTGCAGTGTTCATACAATAACATGTTGATCAAGGCTCTTATAGTTAAAAAGATGTAGTAAAATAATCATTTGCTGATTGTGAGAAAAGCAGGCTCACTCAACTCAATAATTAAAGGATTTTATTAATCTCATGTTAAAGGAGATAAGATAAGTTATCTCATGTCATATAGATAAATTTTGTGGGCTCCACCATCTAAAAAATAAAAAGAAAAGAAAGGAAAAAATGTGGCGCAGTTATCGAAGGGTGTGTAGGAGAAAAAGTTACCACACCTAACATAAGAGTAATTTTTCCCATAATTAAAAGACATAAATCCCAAGGTTTTATTAACTATAAAATATAAAATACTTTTGTTAATGTGTATATATATATTCTCAACTACAAGACAGTACAAAACAATACATAAAACTCAAGTCAAGCAAGAGAACAAATTGCTAACAGAACTAAAAATCTACCTCAATCATTCTCTCCCCATAAAATACGCTAATCTGATTGCAAACTTTTCCCCTATCAAAGCTAAAAGACATCAACATACAAAAGCAAAGTAGACAATCTCATTACTGAAACCAGACAGGTGCTAAAGTTAATAAGTACCTATCTTCATGACCCCACACCACTAAAAGAAAAAGACCAACAAAAAGTCTGAGAAACACATTCAAATCTCTCTGGTGGAAGAACCAAAAAAATCCCATCTCTCACCAATTAACTTAAAACCAGGGATAAATAGAATTAACCCTAGAGATAAAGTTAAGATAAAAAGGGCCGAACCAGTTCAAATACCTACTTCGTGAGTGCGTGGGGAAGGGAATACTCTAGGCAGTCTTCCCCCTGCTTTTTGCAGAAAGACTGATTCGAACCCACGACCTAACACACCACGGCAAGCAAGCTTACCGCTGAGTCAAGCCGGCCCTTCACATAAAGTTAAGATAAAAAAAAAAAAAAAGGAAAAGTTTTAGTTTGGCTTTAGATCCTGAAACATGGTATCCCACCTGATATCTTCAACAGCAGATGACCAGTAACCATCATCATCATCATCTTCCATCTTTTCCTCCTTCTGAAAATGATACACCATAGGACTAGAAAAACCATCAAGACAAGGCAAAGAAGGAACTATTGTAGGACTTCCATTTGTGAGCAAGAGCCTCTCTTGCTTAGCCACCATCAACTTTTTGTTCCTCTTCATCACAGCACTCTTCCATCTTGTCCCATAACCACTACTAGGCCTTGTTGGAACCACAACAAGTGCTGATGATTCTTCACAACGAGTCAATGTTCGAATGTAATTAGATAAGCACCTCTTTGTCCTCTTAATAGCCATCATGATCCTTGCCACTGGACGTGGCCTCTTTCCCTTCTCTTTCCTTGCAAGCTTGAGAATTTCTAGCCTGTGCTTTGCTATGGAGATTCCCATGCTTTGGAGAAACTCATGGTTGAAGTAAATCATGTCTTCTTCTTCAAGCTCATTGTGAGCAAAAGCAAGGCCATACTCATACACTAGGGATGGTTCTAGGCCTGTTTTTGAAAGCCAGGAGAACCAATCCATGGTTTTTTATCACTTTAAGGAATGTGTATGTGACTCTATGTTATGTTATGACCTCCAACTTCAAGAGGGTTCTATACATATTTATATAAAAAAAAATGGGGTGAATGGTAAAGTGAAACTGAAAAGAAATGGTTAAGTCTGAGGAGTGACTTGGACTTTATGGGGTTGATATATGCTTTTGTAAAATTGGTTATATATTAGTTGAATCTTGAGAGTGACTAAAGAAAAAGTAAGCAAAGGGGTGTGTGTGTGTGGTGGTGGGAGATATCTATGGTACTACTGTTGTATCATTTACTCAGTGCATCTATCCAATAAAAAATAAGGAATGATTGTCATGTTTGTATGGAAAGAAGAGAAAAATATTTTTTTTATCCAAGTATCACTTGTTAAATGGCAGATGTACCATATGTACAGAAGATCATCTTGTGTGTGGGGTAGGTAACCCATGTTCATGTTCCCTCCAAAAATTGTCCAAAGTGTGATCAAACTTTGAGGAGTAAGACCAAAGAATTTCTTGTGTGGAAATGTAATCCCTTCAATCACGGGTATGGGGAAAGTATGCCCCTTGTGGGGCCATCCAATACTTGTTTGGTGAAAGTAGTTGAAAGTAAAGTAACATATATGCAACAGTTAAGACTTGGTATATGGCAACCCATTCAGTACTTCTATTCTTTCGCTATCAAATGAATTACATATGATTTATCTCCCATAACTTCTAAAACTTGTCCCAAGGACTATGACCATCCTGTCCTGCTGCTATACTTTCTCGTTGCACTTTCCTAGTAAGTTAAAGAAGAAGAAAAAATTTATTTTTATACATTAAGGAAGCACTAATTATGCTAGGGTAAGGGGCGAGCCGGGTAGTGATAAAGTTATTTCTTCATGACTGAAAGGTTATGGGTTCGAATTCAGGAAACAGTCTCTTTGTAATTATGCAAGTGTAAGGCTGCGTACAAGAATTACCTCCACCCCATACTCGCTAGTCGGGTTTAACGGGAAGTGATTTTTAAGGAAACACTAACTATAGTTGAGCACAATATAATGCCTGATTAGTTTGCACGTTTGAACTCTTGCAACCATCAAAGGTCTAAATTTGCACTAATGATGATATTTTTCTCATGAGCAATATCATAATGCCATATATAACACTAAACTAAACAATGATATAAGAAAAGCTCTAACGAGTAACGACAGAGATGCATTATTAAGCACCATGACACAAAGCCAGTTACAAGATTTTGCCCTCATTTATAACAAAATGAACCTAAAGTTATTCCTACTGAAAACATCCTTATGTTTCTATATATAGGGATTCCTGATTAGGGATAATTGGCATTCTTCATTATTTTCTTTCTTTAGTCAAGATGAATTCTGATTCTTAACTTCTTCAAAAACTGTTACGAGTTTCCATTAATAGTAATGAATGTTGGGTATGGCTCATACTTCGCATGCTAATGAGGGTCCTAGTTGTCGGGGTCAGTAGAAAGGCAAAAATGCAACTTAGAGGCTAAGTGCCTCTGATTTATTGTAATTTTCTTAGTAGTTTGGGCTTGGGCCCATGAATAGCTACAGTTAAGGTTTTTTTAATCCTATTTATATTTTCCTTGTAAACCGAGTGACTCGTAACGAGTGGCTGTAAGGTGATCAATATAGTGCAGACAAGCTGGACGTAGCCTAAATTGAGTGAACCAGGGTAAATCTCTGTGTCTATTCTCTCTCTTTTCTCTTTTCATTTGCGATTTATGTGATTCTCGATTTTGAACAATATATGCATAACCTCATAAAATGACAATGTTTTGGACACCCAAGCTTATTACTTTCAGACATCAGTGAGTGTCAGTTGCCATGTGAGGTTCTCTTTTTTTCTATTTTTAAAATAATAATTAATTCATTAACTTTCAAAAGTTAATGCTGCTTTCTCAAAAAATAAAAGTGAAGCTGAAAATAAGAACAAAAAGTAATACATAACTAGTTTAGGCTGGTTACATGACAAGTCACTTTTTTGCTGAATCTGAAGAGCTTGTCGTGACTCTTAATAAATGGCTCAAACACTATCCATTGTCTCCTAAGGCACTAAAATACAGTTTTATTGGTGTCCCAATTTCCCTTTACCTTCACATGCTCCTATCAATTCGAATTTGAATCTATACAAAGTTCACGGACACAAATTGAAATATCAGATTACTATTCCCATGTGAATTAACATTTAGAATGATGATATGCTCAAACATTTAATTTTCTATGTACACTCTTTCTTATGAGTCACGTAATAAGATTTTGTTTCTGTTTTTTTACTATGCTGCTAAGTTTAATACATTTAATACTTCCACCTCTGACGCTAGGTTTGAGACAATTACTATGCTCCTAATTAAGTAGGTCTACTTTTTGTTGAATCATATTAATTTTTATTAAAGCTGGATTTGAAGTTTTTGATGCAAACAAGAGTGAAAAAAGTGCATGAATTAATTGTAACCCGCTTAAATTAATCAAGGTTTAGATCTCACAAAACTCCATATTAGTCACGTGGCACTTGCTGTTCATGAAAGCAATCGAATTTATTTATGGAAAAAGTATTTCTCTAGTCACTAACCGGATAAAGTTATATGCAGTGAACTCAAAACAATGTTGTTTTGGGTTATAAATTTATAATGATAAAGACTAATATAACCTTGTAATATATGAAAATTATAAAAATACCATAATTTCTGCTCCAAAACGACGTCGTTTTAGATTTACCGGAGATAACTTATCTCCTGGAGAAATTTTTTACCCTTTATTTATTTATTTGGCTTTTTATCTATCTGGTTCTAAGGACCAACCAATACGATGTTTGTGTATCAACCTAGTTAATTGAAGGCAAAGATAATATTACTACAAATTCGAATTTCATGTGTGATGGGGACACATTGACACACAAAAATTAGTGTATTGCATGAGATATATTTACGAATAATAAGAAACTAGACAGAACTTTGACCATGTTATCATTTGAGCACCATGCAATTTGCGTAAGCAAATAAATATGTGGTTCCTCTGCCAGCCAAACAAACAATGCATAATTATTATAAAAAAGAAATGGAAGTGTATTAATTGATGAGCATTAAGTATCTAGTTATGTCTTTAAGTTATTTTAAAGATAAATTAATAATTAGTTAATTGCATTTGGTTGGTGAAAGTGCGTTCGATTGTGGACATCATAATTGAGTTTATGGGTATCAACAAGCGTTAAGCATCAGCTTTGCAAAACCGATCCACCTTTTAACACAGAACCAACCAAAGATGGTTAAGAAATAATTATTCATTTATTTGGTACTTCACATCATAAATGCGCATGTAAATCCCAATGGGGAGGGACTAGAAAATGCTGCATAGAATAGAAAGAACTCGCATTAGAAACTCTATACCATAAGCCATTAGAATTGGTCCATAATGAATGATTTGAAGATGTTGTATTAGATTATAGGGTTTATTATCTATCATTTAACATGACCAGAAAAATTTTCCTATACACACAACATTTTGTGGGGCCCGCAGTAAAAAAAAATAATCCGACACGCAAAACGAATCTCTATAACATAACACAATCACTTTTCCTACAACATAACTCTTATAAAACCCTAGATTATATGCTCAATTTATATTTGTATAAAAAAACCAAAAACAAAACAAAACTATGGAACAATAGATACTTTGCGTGCAGGCCATAAAAAAATATGACTATAAAAAATGGGCCACGTGATGTGTGAGAACTCATCTTTAAAGTAAGTGTCTTAAATTACTGTTCCATAACATAAATGGGCTAACCCATGTTACTTCATTTATTTCTTCTTTTTTTAAATCACTTTTTTTTTTTTTGAAATCAACTTCATTTATTTCTTCCCAGCTAGAAGTGGTTGACAATAGCTTATTGGTTTTGTCAAATAATAACAATTCTAAAATCGATGCAAAATTAATGACATCGATAAGGGGGGGCATAAAGTTATATGCTTTTTTTTTTAGTACATTAAAGTTTTATGCTTTTTGTGCGCAGAAAAAGCCAACTTAACTTCAAATTTCAACTATTTGTATTTAAATTCATTAATATATCATACCATTAGCTATAAAACATCCCTTTCCTTTATAACATAAAAGTAAATTTCTTCTGGTAAGAATCAAATTTATATCATACAATAATTAAAAGTTAGACCCATATTGATATTTTTAAATTCTCTTAAAGATCAAATTTATATTTCAAAAAACTTTCCAATTCTGAAGAGTTTCCAATATACACCGTACATGAAGTTGAAGTCAAGAAAGCACGATAGCACATGATGACAAATACTCTGATATGCTCAGGTTGAAGAAAAGAAAAAAACATTAATTTATGGGAAAAATAAATCTTATGTTGTAGGAGAATTCTAACCTCATGTCATAGATACATTAAGGGTGGGTTCCACTTATTTAAAACAAAAAACAAAAAAATGAATGGCACACCTTTTTATGGTGTGTGTATGAATGATTTGTTTTCTCATACAACATGAGAAAAACAAACCCCTTAATTTATATACCAAAAAATAATAACAACAACATTGATGAATCAGATGTTCAGATTCCATTTTTTCACTACCCAAACCCAAGGGGAGATCTTAAGTATCAACCTGTGTTGACTGGAAGAATTTAATTATAAAATAAAAAGATCAACCTTTGTTATTATCATCACCGAACAAGTATCTACACGTTTAATTGATTGTTATTATTGATTAGCCAATCTTTCACTATAATTATTCCAAAGTCTAACCATAAAAAGATTAGAATGCGTTTGGTTTACTTCATATGAGGGTTGTTAGTTGGGGCCTGTTGAGGTATCGGTCAATATCAAATAGCATAGGATACTTATCTTATGATGGTTATGGCTGTGCTAATGATTTTGAAAATTTTAGAATTGCTTGATACCTTAACGAAAAACAATATATATAAGACAACATACGTAGGCATATATATGAGATTAGATGATTTGCTTATGCTACAAATTAACGGGAGTTTGGATCATGCATTGGGCTATGATATATTATATATATATATATATATATATATATATAATAGGGAAGGATGTGTATACAATTTTTTTTTGAAAATTTTTACAAATTAGATATAATATGAGTCTTTAAATAAAGGGAAAATATAGTGTAATTCTTTTTTGCAGCTGAGAGAGTTTCTTGGTGGTGCTATTGTTTTGAAAAAAATAAAACAAAAAACATATCACACATTTCAATGTTTTGCTATGTGAGTGCTACACTAAAAAAAATTTCACATTGAAAAGAGAGAAAAAAAATTTGGCAGAAACAAAATAAATTTTGACTGAGATGTCATATTTTTGTTTGTAGAATGCACTGAATCTTTGGTGCAATAGTAATACCAAAAATTTATTCTTTCTCTCAAAAAAAATAATATAATTTATAAGAGTTTATAAATAAAAAAGTTCATAAGATTAGTTTTTAAATAAATACTACACATTACTCTCAGAATATAATTATTTCAGCTTTTTCTGAATGTCGTTGATACTGATGACACTATTGGACTGTATAACACAGATCCCAATAGAGAAAACAGGGAAACAGCCATAACTCATAATACAACAAAAGAAACGGATCTCCATCTCTTCTCAAACCTGCTTGAATCTCATCCATTCAATTTATTTTATTATATGAAAGAAACAGTATAAATTAAGTATTTTAAGTCAGTGATATCAGCAGAGATCAAATTTATACATATGCTCAAAAATTAGTGTTAATGTGAAGCACATTGTTCTTGCTATTTTGTTTAGTTTAAGTGTGCTAGCTTCAAGTGTAATTGAGTTATGAGTACCCTTTGATTAATTCATATTCATGTGAAATTCATGGGTGGGTCTATTAATTTTTCATTTTAAATTCATTGAAAATAAATTTTCCAAAATATTTTTGGGCTCCCTTGCCCCATAACTTTGAATAAAACTAAAATCCAAGAACTTACAAGATTGCAGGGAGGGCCATAATCCCTGTCCCTATAGTCTTCATGATCTGATTAAACATAACACCTTGTATCCGAACCTTTACTAGGCCCAACAACAAGAAACGGATACTTATCAATATGAATTTCAAAATCATAGTCAGTCACCTGGGATTTTAATTAGTTGTAATTACACTTTTAATCCATATATTATGTGATAAGGAGATTCTAAGATAATCGAGTTCTGTTTTTAGATAACTGCAAATCAGTTACTATCTTCAAATTTGCACTTATCTAATAGCAGAGTTGGATTATCTTAGGATCTCTTTATCATTATGGCAAATGCGTGATTTTAGTCTCAATAATTTCTTCTTCTTTTTTCTTAAAACTTTGATCTCTTGATTTTTTTTATTACTTCAATCAAGTTCACTTATTTGTTTTAATTTTATCTACTTGCTTTCTAACTATATCTTAGTGGTAAAACTTCATTTAAGAGTGTCTTACCGATAAGACATAATAGTTTATAAATATAATATTTCTCTGGTACATAAGATGGGATGTATTTGAGTACTAGTTGGAAAAGGTTATTCACATATTACCTTTATATGATGTAAATGTAAGTCATACAACAGAAAAACATTCTCTCATATATTAATTAATTTAATATAGGGTTTTATAATTCTCATTTAACATGAGAATTCAATTTTTCCTACACACCCTTCGATTTTCGTGCTGATATGGGTCCTACATCTAATTTTTTCTTACACATGGGTCTCACATGTATTTATCTCTACAACATGAGATTTTAATTCTCATTCAACATGAAAATTATAAAACCCTTCAATATAATCATGTTATGTTAGAGAATCTTAACCATCAATAATTAAATCAACGATGATAATTTTGTACCTTGTTATTCTTATATATTTTCTCTCTCTTCTCTTATTACAATTGATCTACCCTTGTATGATTAACATTGTGCGTAATATAATATAGGGTTTTATAAGAGTTATGTTATAGGAAAAGTAATTGTGTAATGTTATAGAGATTCATTTTGCGTGCCGAAATTTTATTTTATTTTTGCTGTCGGGCAACACCACATTTAATATAATCATGTGAGTGTATAAAAAAGTTTTTAACTTGTTATTCTTATATATGTTAAATGATCTACCCTTATATGATTAACATTGTGCGTAATATACTATATTAACTAACACATGAAAATATTCACTCCCGTTGTACACCAGCTTAGCAAATAAATTAAACTGTTCATCTCACATTCTCTGCACTCAAAAAACGGAAATAAACTTTCTTGCAGTCGGCATAAATATAATAATTCGTACACATGCAGTCGGCATACTTTCTTGCCCTTTTTATTCACTTTCGCAACATGTCTACGTTCAGTGCTTTATGCAAGTGCTGGTTGGTGATGTAATTAGTCAATTGCTACTTGCTTGATATTCTAATAAATTTTGGGTTGTATCACTTTCATGATGTTGTATAAGAGTAATATAAATTTTTACGGATATATCAATTCTTGTACTTTTTTTTTTAATAATTAGTGGAGTTCACCATATAATTATATTTATATCTATAACATGAGATAATATATCTCTTATTACGTGAGAATAATATAACCCATAAATTTTAACACTTTTTCATTTAAAAATTGTCAAGAGATTAAAAAGAAAGTGAGCATTACCAAACAACATAGTAATTAGATTAATCCATATCCATATATGAAGTAATTCTTACTAAGATTAGATGGGGATATTTAATTTGGTGGAGAATTAGACTTTTGATATCATCAAATATATTTCGATTTTGAAAATTAATGCCACTATTGAATAAGCTAAAAAATCGTTATCAATAGAAAATATAATGCATTAACTTAACATGTTTGCACATCTATATATAGTAAAGGAAAAAAAAATACAATAAATAAACGAGTAAATTATAGTAACCTCCCTTCAAGTTTCATCTTAAAATATAATAATTAAAAAACCCCAATTTATAGCTAAAATTACGCTCCACTCTATTAACTTCGTTTTACTAATAGAATACGATGAAATGGGATGGAATATACTTTTTAACCCAACAACTTACCATGGGTTGTTTTTGATAATTTTGCAATTTATGCTAGATACCTATTGATAAAATCTAAATAATTAATTATTAAATGTTATGACGAGTGGCAAGTATTCTACGAAGTCATCGTGGATGGCTTCCTAAGAGACGTAATCCTTGTTGTTGCGAAGTGAGTGTCATTATCTGCGAGCCCTTGCAATCTTTGTCAAAGTAATCAATGATTTCGAATAAAATTAGTGTATTTTGGCCATTTAGTGACGAGTTTTAAAAAACGCTACGCAGAATGGTATTTGGTACTTAATTAGAGCATATATAATATGGGAAAAGTATTTATCTAGTAACTAGATATAAAATATATTGTACACTCATGAAATATTGTGTAAAAAAATATTTTTTTTTGCAATATATTAAATTATGGGCCAAAATATATTATTTCTCCCGATGTCGTTTTGGATTTACCGAAGATAACTTATCTCCATGAAGAAATTTTTTGACCCATATATAACACTTAAAAGGTCGAATGTCATTTTGTGAATCCTGGATATTAGGGTGCAGTTTTATTTTGTATAAAAGATGGCAAGAATTCTTGACCTATTCTCTCTGCTGTCAGTTTTAGAATAAGTCCATGGAGTTATAAAAAAACAAACAATGATTAATTGCTAAAATTAAGCAGAATATTTTGTTTTATAGTAAATTCTGGTAGCTAAAAGAAGTCAATATAGTTGAGTACTGTAATTTTGGTTTAATTAAAATTATGATAGTATATTATTTCATGAACCTCAAAAAAATAAATAAAATTCATCCTACAATAAAACTATCATCCTGAATATATATGGTTAATCTAATTTAAATAATTTATTCATATATAAACTCAATAGATAATTACATGAATATTTGGGTTCATATGATATAGAGCTCAATAGCTTGCATATTAACTCTAAGATTATTCATATGCTTAGAGTAATATTATTGAGCATTCAAAACTTAATATCTCTTTTTGATGTAAAATTTCAAACAACTCTAAGTACCCGTGAATGAGTCATTTCTTTTAACTTCTCTTCTCCTTGCAAGGAGAAGTTTAGCCAAATATGTTTTTATAAAAAATTCTTATCATAAAAGAGCATATTTTTATAATAAATTCAATGGAAATACAAGTCTCATGTTGTAAGAAACAAGTATCCGATGTCATAGACATTTTGATAATTGTGCTTTCTTTTCTATTCTTCTACTTCTTTTTTTTAGTGGTGGGCCCACCACTTTGTGTCTTAGCATAAGATCTGATCTCTCCTATAACATGAGAGTAGACAAGACCTGAATTTAATAAGAAAAAAAATTAAAAATTGACTTTTTTTAATATGTATATCAGCTTATTTCGAATTCTCATATTTTTTTTTCAATTATACACTTATTCTAAAATTATATTTGCAAATTTTACTTTCTATCCTAATGACAAATCATTTGATTTTCTCCTCCCTTCCAAAATGGTGAGAATGTGACCAAAAAGAATAAGTAAATTGTATTTTATTCGTTATTTGGTCTATTTTTTCCTTTGAAATATTTCTTTTATTTCTTATCATATTTATATTAATCTAAATAATAAATGTTTCTAATACCTTTTATGGTAAATTTAATCATAAATAGAGCTTAGGAAAATTATTTTACCAAAAAACTTATTTTTAGCTTGAATTTTTAAATAATTTTTAAGTTAAAAAATTTATATAATAAGAAATAATTTTTATTTTTATTTTTTGAGCTTTTATTTTTAACTTTACTTAAAAGTAGGTTTTAATTTATTTTAAAAAAAAAATGTATCAAATAGACTGTAAACCCTTCTCTCTTAAATATAATTTGTAACATCCAACAATCCTAAACTCGCAAATCTACAAATGTGACGAAGATAATACTAAAAGTCAATATATGTTGCGGAAATAGAAATCTTTCATGGAATCAATTTTATTATTTTATCTTTGTTTTCGAGAATAGAAATTGTTAGAAACATTATTTAACAAAATCAGATTATTTTTTATTTTTTGAGAAAGAACTAATTCAATCTCTGTGTTGAAGAACAGCAAAAAAAAATTCTAATTTTATTTTCATAATTAATAAGACAAAATATTATGAAAAAAATTTGAAAATTAATGCAGATAACAATTTTTCCATTCAATAGATGTGTCAATCAAAGAAAGTTGATTTCGTCATGGTTGGTGGGTTTTCTTGGTGACAAAGGAAAAACCAACGTACGTTAATACTAACAATATTATAAGGGTTTATCATCTATCATTTAACATGACCTGATAAAATTTTTTACACACACAATATTTTATGGGGCCCGTAGCAAAAAAAAATGTGTCATCTCATTTTTTTAATATTATATAATTTGTCTTAATATAACACAATTAATTTTCACTTGTCAACATAACTCTTATAAAACCCATATTATAATCAATGGTTAATGTCTCTCCCCTTTTGCACGAGAGATCAAAATATTTTTACATACACATTGAGATGTGGGTTTCATTATAAACTTTTTCTCTCACCTCATTAATTTTTCTTTCTCTCTCTTCAATTATTCTCTCCATAAGAAGTAATTCTTATCTTATATAAAATAAGAAAAATATCATCCTATAATCAATTATCCAAAATAATAATAATAACAATATAATAAATAAGTAGTATCATATATCACTATGAAAAAATATTTGTCATTTTAAATAACATAACTTATGTCATTTCACTCTCACAAAAAAGTGGGACCCACACTTTTATTTTATTTTTTCAGTCTCTCTCTTTATCAATCTCTTTCTCTATCGTAAAATGACATAACTTCATATCATTTAAAATGACACAAATTTTTCCCATATCACTATATTGATATATGGGTTTATCATCTATCATTTAACGTAATCATAAAAAATTTCTTACACACACAATATTTTGTGGGGCCCGCAATAAAAAAAAACTCTGACACGCAAAATGAATATTTATAACATAACATAATCACTTTTCCTACGACATAACTCTTATAAAAACTTTGATATATTGATATTTGGAGCATGTCCTTATGTGAGAATAGTACAATCTCGTTTCGTTATGAATTTTTTTTTTAGTCTTTTTTTTTTTTTTTATAAACGAGCAACCCTTTAGTCTTTCAATAACCATACTCTGTGTATAAAAAATATTAAACTCAAATAAACAAACCTGATGATAACAACAAATACGTTATTTCTTGTATATACATACACATAGGGGTGGTAAATGAGTCAGGGGCCTTCCAGATGCCTTTGGCTCGGCTCGTAAAGGCCTGAGCTCGTTTAATAAAAGCTCGTGTTGGAACCAGGTTTGGACTTGTATAAAAGCTCGTTTAATAAAAAGGCCTCAGGCTCTAATTCAGAAGCTCAGTTGTATATTTATATTTTTTATACTACTTGTAATAACTCTCCCTCATCAATTTATTTCACCCAATTTTATTGGTTTAACAGACTTTTTGAATGATTTTGTTCTATATTATGCTATTTAGATATATATTGAATTTATGTATATATATGGAATTACTAGTGTTGTTCTATATTATCCTTCATCCTCTTTCACACAAACAAACCCACAAAAACTCATTCGTTCCACTGTTCACTGCTTGTTTGTGTCAATTTATTTTTTATTTTTTATTTTTTTATTTTTATTGACACTTTTTTTTATAATGGGCTAAGATAATATAATCTGTTATCTACCTTCTCTCACTTTAATTTTTATTTATTTATTGTAGACTTTGTAAATTATTGCTGCAAATTGGAAGTTAAGGTTTCTATCTGGAAATTGATTTTTTGTGGAATTCTGTTCTCTTATTTTTATTCTTTAACATGCTAACAGGCTAAGACAGGCTTCACACAGGCTTTTATTTTTTGTAAATAAACCAGGTCACAGGCCAATATTATATTCGTGACAAGTAATAGGCTAAGGTCACAACAAATACGCCCGTTATCAAAGCTTGTATAACATACATACACAATATTAAATATTCAATATTAAAAAATAAACTAAATAAAAATAAAATAATAAATAATAGTTTAAAAATCAAAAAATTAATAAATATAATTTATATTAAATAATTAATAAAAAAGATTATATATTCTTTTTTATCCTCAATTTTCTCAAAAAAATATATAAATTAGTGTTCAAGTATTAAAAAGAATCTTCAAAAAATTCGTTTTTATTTGCTATTTTTACTTGCCCTCTTTTCTCAGGTTTTGTACACCAGATTTTACTATTTTACAAAAAAAAATAATTTATTTTAACATTGGCATCCTGCTGAATCATTAAACGTTATTAGTGATCAATTATATTTTATAAGCAATAAATATTTATTGTAAGAATCAATAAATATCAAATGATAAATATTTAACAGCAGTGAAATCCCATATTGAATAGAAATAATATTCTCAATGATATGGGTTCATTTTTCTGCCGTAGATAAGTTATTTGCAATAAGTCCAATACGACGTCGTTTTGGAGCGGAAATCATGATGTTTTTATAATTTTAATTTATTTAAGGGTTATAATAGTCTTTATATTTATAATTTTTTAAGATTTTAATACCAAAACGACGTCGTTTTGAGAATAAATGTAGATAACTTATCTGTAACTGCAGCAACATTTTTACCTAATTATATAAGTAAAATGGATCATAACATCTATACTTTAAGTATTTGAGATGGAACATGATATTGAGCCCACTCATTATAATTGGTTTAAGTTAGTTAATTAATAATAAATCTTCCTTTATCGTAAATTCTCCCTAACCCACTACAACAACTTATTTAAAATAAGAGTTTCAATAAGAAGAATTAAAAAAAAAAAAAAAAACAAGTTTCGAAAAAACCAAATAAAAAAATAAAGGCATGTAATACATTAAAAAAAATTATTTAATATTTTTCTATGTGTACGATTTTTATTTCTAATTCATTATTAAGGGTTTTTACCATCAAAGCATTTTTCAACAAAATTAATATCAAAATAATTCAAAATCAAAAAATTTGTCAAACTAAGGCATTTAAAGGCGTAAATCAATGATTGTCAAGTGGCATAAATGAAATTAATTATGACAATTTAACCGTTGTTAATTTTCATTTTAAAAATCGTTCATTCCACATGCTAACTAATTGCGCAACTAGCCATGCATGCATGACTCTTCCTTTTTTTTATGAAAATTGAATATATAACCAAAATATAAACACAAAAATATTTTTGTAGTTACTGCATACACGTTATCTGGATTTATTCCTAAATCGACGTCATTTTGAAATTAAAATATTAAAAAATTATAATTATAAAGACTATAATAACATTGAAATAAATTAAAATTACAAAAACACCATAATTTTTATACCAAAATAATATCTATTGGAATTACTGTATATAACTTATGTGACAGAAAAAAATAAATCCAAATATAAATTACCCAAACTCTTCGCCACTAATTATTTGTAGTCATGACGAGACCTAGCAAAATAATGGTATTAATTTGCCCAAAATCTAATTGCGCACCAACCCATGCACAATTAATGCATTAATTTGATAGATCTTTTTGATTTTCAACTATTTTGGTATAGGGTTTTATATTTCTCATTTAACATAAGAAATCAAATTTTCTTATACATCATTTAATTTCGTACAAAGAATTGGGTCTTACATCTAATTTTTTCTACAACATGGATCTCATATATTTTTTATCTCTACAATATGAAATTTTAATTCCCATTTAACATAAGAAATATAAAACCTTTGATATATATGTTGAAAACTGTCTTTGGGTGGTCAAAAAGGCCATTATTTATGGCAGTAGAAACCTTTAAATACTTAGGGTGTCAGTGTAACTCTAAAAAAATTATATTGAACGAAACGATGTTCGTACACTTTTATCCGCCATGCCAGCTGACATCGCATTCTATTTACGCCTCACAAAAGCAAAAGGTTGAATCGGCCACGATTTTTTCACGCACCGTTATTGTATCGTATCGTATCGTGCTTTAACCACCGCCTCAACATTTATCGCGCTATTTTATTTTCCATCCATGCCATGATATCTTGTTTGTTACTTGCTAACATTTATTTCGAGACAAAGTGACAAACATGACTACCAAAAATATTAATTAGCATAGTACTTAGACACGTGGATGTTACTAAGATCATAAATAAAGTTATTCTTTTTTGCGGAAACAAGTTTAGGATCCTAAGCTCAAATAATTGCACATATATTGTAATATTGTATATGCAAACTTAGCAATTCCACGTGATTATTTAAATAATTTACAAAAATAAAAATTCAAGAAAAAATCTACTTATGCTGAAAAAGCATTTAGAAATAAAAAATATTTATCTTAATAAATTATGAAGTTTTGATTTTATAATTTTATTTCAATAAATGATAATATTATATAAAAGTGTTAATTAATTTAATTGATATATTATTTTAATAAGAGCAAGACTCTATATTTGATTACTACTACCTCCATTAAGAAATAAGACATTGGGATATATATATATATATATATATATATATATATATATATATATATATATATAAAGAAAAAATGTGAAAATAAAAATATTATATTTATTTAAAGGATATAAAGTTATGTCATATTAATGTTTTTACATTATAAAATGAGAGAAAGAGAAATATATATATATATATATATATATATATATATATAAGGAAGAATGTGTATCATTTTAAATGATGTAAAGTTATGAGAGAGAGAGTGGGGAAAAAAAATGTGTGTGTGGTCTTACGTCTTTGCGAGAGTAAAATGACATAATAATGTCATTTAAAAGGACAAATACTTTATATATATATATATATATATATATATATATATATATATATATATATATAGGGTTTTATAAGAGTTATGTTATAGGAAAAGTAAAAAATTGTGTTATGTTATAGAGATTCGTTTTGCGTGCCTATATATATTTTTATTTTTTTTGTTGAAAAGTGATTGTGTTATGTTATAAATCGTTTTGTGTGTGCCGAATTTTTTTTTTTGCTGCGGGCCCCATAAAATATTTTGTGTGTAGAAAAATTTTTATAATCATATTAAATAACTTATGTATATATATATATTTCAATGTATTTGACTGATATCATAGACTTCTATTATTGTTTAGAAAAGTGAATAAAGTGTCATTTTTTGACAAATTTTTTATCCAAATGTCACATGGATGATATTTTTTATCAGACTGTCACGCGACGTAATTTGTTATGACTGGTAGCAAACTTTTTTGCCTATGATTCTGTGACACATGGACACATAGTGCATACCAAATTCGCTATCACTAATAGCGATTTTCGTTCGGTCAGGTTTTTTCTGCGAAAATATGTCACGTGTCACGAAATTATTGATGAGCGTAATTCGCTAAAGTTATAGCAAATTATATTATGTGATAGTCTGATAAAAAATACTATTCAGATTATCGGCCTATAAAAAGTTTATCAAATAATCACATTTTCTTCCATGTTCCTTATTGTTTGCTAAGATATGATTGGATAAAGTTGTGCTGTAACCGGGATTTTTCTTTTCTTTCTTTCTACGCAACTTTGTTTTATAAACATGTAATGGGACAGTGACAAAGTTTGAATGATGCCGACACGCATGAAAACAGGAACCCCAACATCAACTAGAAAAAGATAACGGGTTGAATTCAATATCCAATCAATGTGAGTCTGGACCAACAGCTTAAGTAAAAATGAATTTTTCTACGTGTACAATAATAAGAAAATATTTTTAATCAGAAAGAATGTAAAAGTCAAAATCTTATTTTTAAATTTTTTGGAACTTTCTAATAAAAAAAATAATATAGTAAATTAATACGCAACACTAGTTAGGATTTTTTGCTAAACAATATACCATCCTAATTTTAATTATTAATGTAATATTTAAGACCCTATGGTATTTTATACCATAGTGTACGTAGGTGTAAATTTTAGTTCAATTGATAAAAAAGGTTAAAATAATTTAATTTTAAGAATTTACTATTATTTTTAAAATAATTTATAATATTTTACAAAATTATAAATAATCATGTTTGTCAAAAAAATTAATTTTAATTGAATAAATACCTTACAAAACAATCTGTCATTAAAGAAGTATGAATAATATATCAAAAAAAAAAAGGTGTATGAATATATTGGGAATATTAAAAATTCAGCTTAAAGTATAAAAATTAAACTTGAGTGCAACTATATTTAGTTGTAATTATGAAATTGTATGTACAGTATTATTTATTTAAGGAGTATTTAGAACAAAAAATTAAAAGAGAAAAGGAGATCGACTAAGGTAGGCTTAATGGTTAAGAATTTTCTTTTTGGCACATGCAATTTGATATGCGCAATCTTTGCACATAAGTTGACTTAGACTTTTTATCAAATCCCATACAGTGATACAGTTGGTTTAACAATCAACCAGCTTTATGATAAATATATATATATATATATATATATATATATATAAATTATATCTATATCAATTAAATATGATTAATCTCTTAAAAAATATTCTTGTAAATATCTTAATTTTAGTGTTATGACTTTCCTTTAATAGAATTACAAAGATGAATAAGTCAATTTGAACACAAAGATTACTTAAATACCAGATGGACCTTGTATCAAAGGAGGACTTTTTTTAGTGTACCAAAAAAAGAGGGATTTTTTATCAACAAATATATATAGACCCGTTTGGATAGGGTTTTTTTTTTTTTCTTTTCAAAAATTACTTAAAAAAAATTATTTCTTGTTTTAAATTCGTTTGAACATCTGCTTTTAGAAAAGCAAAAGTCACAAAAAAGATAAAAACTTACCCTTTTTTTATAAGTTAAAAATTTTAACTTAAAAAAAAAAAAAAACAGAAGTGAAAAGTCAATTTTTTATAAAAATATAAATAATTTTAACTTTTTTTAAAAGTACTTCTACATTACGAAAGAGATAAAAATTATTTTTTCTAAACTCAGTTGGCAACTGAGCTCATAAGGGTTTGCTTGAGTCAAGGGTTCAAACCCTGTCTCAAGCAAATTCTTGAAAAATCTTTGGGGGCTCAGAGGATATGTCTCTCTCCTCGATTGAGGGATTAGTTTCATCCTTTCCTCACTAGCGAAGTTCAATGCACCCGTTGTTCCAATAAGGGGTTAGCCTACAGGAACGTACCCCGAGGATAAGGTGATCAGAGGAGGTCGAATGGAGATACCTTCGGATTATACTAAAAAAAATTATTTTTTCTAAAAGCCCAAACAAACGGGCTCATAGATCTTTACTTTTAATTGTTTTCCTTAATTATATTGACAAGGATTTGTTCAGATTAACAAATATGAGAAATGCAAACTTTATATAATATTAATATAAAAAAAAGTTATATTTATAAATTTGTTATTTATGAATTTTTACAAATTACATTATATCTTATTGATAAAACAATCTTAAGTGAAATCTTATTGTGAAGTAATAATATTGTTTGTAAGTTTGTAAAAGAAAAAAATCATCCTCTATTAATATTATTTACAAATTATTTTTTTGTTTATATTAATTTTATACTTTTAATAATAAAAAATGTATTTTTTATAATTTCTTTATTTTTCCAAATAAATAGGTATGATAAAAAATTGTATTAATTCAAGATTATTTTTCTTATTATTATCAACACACATCATTTTAATTGCAAGTTTGATTGACTTGTCAAACGAAAGTGGCAAGGCAATGTCATTCATTATTGTATTATTTATTTTCTTTTTTTATTTTTTTTCGGACGGGAGCGCCACAATTAAACTCGCAATGTCATTCATTATTGTACGGACGACAGCGACGTTCAGTGAAGGGAATAATAAAATCAACCGGTGTTGTTGTCCATCGCATCACATGAGGTTAACTTTAACCCATTGCATGTTATTAACTAAGAATAATGGCTAAAAAATATACAGAAATAAAGATATTTGTATGAAATTTCTTTGGATACTACGTTACAACATTTATTAAAATAATAAGTTATGAAGGATGAATTTAAATTTACATTTGTGTAAATCTTATTTTTATTATTAATCATTTGACGACTTTAATTTATTAGTCACATTTGCATTAGATGTAAGTGAAATCAACAATTAATAATGGGCCACAATAGGTTCAAAATATAATACATAGGCTTGGGTAATTTAACCTGACTTGACATAATCTATTTAGCGGAATGGTCCATTTACAGTAATTTTTTTATAAATTACATTAAATATGATTGGTTATACACTCTTGATTGAAATATGATCAGTCATACTTAATGTAGTTCGTAAGAGTTTGTAAATAAAAAATTTGTAAATATAATCTTCCACATCTATTTATATCTCTAGATACGAAAAACTTAACAGTTGATTTTACTTATATTTAATGTTTAATTTAATAATCACATCAATTATTAGATGTAAGGAAGATTTTTTTACACGACTTGAAAATTTCATATAAAATGTGAATTTTTTTTATCCAATTGTTGAATTACAAATATTCATTATATTAACTATTTTTTTTGTCACAATATATGTAAAAAAATTGAACAATGACATGCATTAAGCCCAATACGACGTCGTTTTGGGGCGAAAATCAAGATTTTTTTTGTAATTTTTATTTATTTCATGTTATAATAGTCTTTATATTTATAAATTTTTAAGATTTCAATACCAAAATGATGTCGTTTTGGGAATAAATGCAAATAACTTATCTACAGTAATTGCAGAAACATTTTTCCCTATAATAAAATGCTTCTTATTTTTATATATTTCAAAAATGTATATTGTGTTAATGTTGATGCATGTTAATGAAGTATTAAATAATTGGGAAAAATTTACATTGTTATGAAATCAACTCTCATACTTAGTGACCCTTCGATTTGCGTGCAAAAAATTTGTTTTCTTTTTCTTTATTTATATCTCTAGATACGAAAAACTTAACGGTTTCCACCAAAAAAAACTTAATTTACTTATATTTAATGTTTTAATTTAATGATCACATCAATTATTCGTATGTAACATAATATTTCATGCATATGATGTATATGGTATAAATTTTTAATTCAACAATTTTTTTTATCCAATTGTTGAATTAAAAGATATTCAATTATATCAAAGTATTTTTTTAAATCATGTAAAAATTGAACAATGACAATAATATAATAAAGGGTTTGCTTAGTCTGCATTTATTGCAGATAAGTTATCTGCAGTAAGCCCAATACGATGTCGTTTTGGGAGAAAATCATGATTTTTTTGAAATTTTTATTTATTTCAAGGTTATAATAGTTTTTATACTTATAAATTTTTAAGATTTCAATACCAAAATGATGTCACCCTTTAGGGAAATAATCAATTTATCTACTTATTAATAGTTATTAATGTCACTTGTAATAAAATTATTTTATTTTTATATATGAACAAAAATGTATAGAAAATTAATTAATGCATGTTAATTAAGTATATAAATAATTGAAAAATTTTCATTGATCAATTGATTTATTTGCATCTAAGACTCAAATTTGTGTGCAAAATCGTTAAATATAAATAAAATCAATATTAATATATAATATAACTTATACCAGTATAAATGACAACAAGAATTGAATGCAACACGAGAAAATCAAATCCCTAAATAATTTCGTATAAACGTAATATTTCATGCATATGATGTATATGGTATAAATTTTTAATTCAACAATAATTTTTTAGAAGAAATCGTATAATAAAAAGATATTCAATTATGTCAATGTAGTTTTTTTTATAACCGATAGGAGGTTATTGACAACCTCCTCGGTCATCTTGTATTAAAAAATTCGAAGTTATTACCTAATAATTTCTACATTTTTATTTTTAAGGGATGAGATCAATTCAGAAGTATCCCTTTTGAGGATTAAAATGGCATTTATCTTTATTATTAGAACAAATATTTTCTAAGAATTTACATGAGACAAATTTGAACCCCTGACTCAAGCAAATCTTCGGAAGCTCAGTTACTAACTGAGCCACCCTTGAGAAGATAATCCCCATTATAGGGAAATAATCAATTTACTTATTAATAGTTATTAATGTCACTTGTATGTAACAATTATAATTTATTATTTATATGAACAGTTAAATATAAGAAAATTAATTAATGACTAATAATGAATATAAAACTTGCTAAATTTTCATTGATGATTGATTTATTTGCATCTAACGACTCAAATATCTAATAGATCAAAATCGTTAAATATAAATAAAATCAATGATTAATATATAATATAACTTATACCAGTATAAAATGATATGACCTTATATATATATATATATATATGGGGTATGATATTTTTACACCGGTGTAAGAGTTAGAAGTCTCACACTCAATCTTGACCAGTGATCCACTTGTATCCAATGACTCACATTCCCAAAAAATTTGAGCCGTTAAATATAAGTTGAATCAACGGATAAGATTGAGAGTGTAACTTACACTGGTGTAAAATGATCATAACCCTATATATATATATATATATAGAAAGGATCCGTTTGTAAATTTTTGCAAATTATAATATGTCTTCCGGGAGAACATAGTGTAATTTGTAAATAAAAAATTTCTAAATATAACCCTCCCATATATATATATATATATATATATATATATATATGGAAAAAAATATTTCTCCTGTCATTATAGATAATTATATTTTCAGTGAGCTCAAAATGACATCATTTTGGGTTATAAGATTAAAAAATTATAATTATAAAGACTAATATAACCATGCAATATATTATAATTACAAAAACACATTGATTTCCGTCCCAAAATGACATCATTTTGACCTTACCAGAGATAACTTATCTCCATTAACTTAAATTTAGATAAAATTTTACGAGACAAAAATTTAATTTTTTTCCGATACATCGTCACGGATAATACACTAGTATATCATAAAGTATAACCTCACCCGATTCGTTATTTATTAGTGTATCGAAACAATGACTTGTAAACACAACCTTGACATGAATTAAATCTGAACAATCACCGACCATAGGTGGGGCTGATGTTGGGCAAGTGGACTAGTACAAGCCATAAGTTATAATCAAAGTGGATGGCAAATGACTTTTAACACATCCGCAGCCAAATATCACAACTGAGAATAAATTTTTAATACTACTGTTATATCAAAGATTTAGTGTATCTCATCAATAAAAATATTATATATAAGTTAATTTTTTTCTGTCAAATCTTTTCTCTCTCCTCGAATGTGTATTGCTTTCACAGTAGTATCAAAAATTTATTCTCATAACGAAAGCCATAAGCCTAACAAAAGTTCGACCTTTGCATGTACGAATATAACGATGATTACTTGATCGCAAACAGCTCTAACTAGTAGTAAAACGAAATATCAAAATTTGACGTTGAACAAAAAATACAGATTCTGGCAGAATTGACTCCGTTCAGAACCGGGAACAAGTTTTGGCACCAAAAATTATAATATTCTATCATCTTAAATTAGACACCTTAAGCTTTAAAATGATATTTTATTTGTTATTTTTATTTTTATTTTGGTAATATCATTTGTTATTTTTTGAAAAGTATAGAAAAGGTTATGAATTTTATACATTAGATGCTAATTAGGACTAGAACGTTAAGCTAATACGGCATCAAACTTGCTTAATTTATAAATTTTAAGTCATTTAAACTAGTTTTTCATAGCCTTTACCTCAACATGAATTAAATGGGGCATACTTAACTTAGAAATCACATAGTGATAGTGATGCATTGATATTTTTCAATATATATATATATATATATATATATATATATATATATATATATATATATATATATATATATATATATATTATAGTCCTTTTTAGTTCGATACAAGTTCGTGGCCCTTTTGTAATTTTATAGTCACTATATATATATATATATATATTGGTCATTTTTTCAAACATTCCTACACATTGGCAGTGGATTAAAACACAGTACATGACTTATTTCTACAATGGATATGAGAAATATAAAACCCTATATATATATATATATATATATATATATATATATATCTAAATTTTAAGTCATTTAAAGTAGTTTTTTCATAGCCTTTACCTCAACATGAATTAAATGAGGCATACTTAACTTAGAAATCACATATATATATGATATATATATATATTTTATATATATATATATATATATATCAGGATCATTTTACCAGTGTAAGTTACATTCTGTTTTTGTATTTTTATTTATTTTTATATCATATACATTTTACTGATTATATATATATATACACACACTTATATCTAAGGGCTCTAATTTTTTAGTAATCTGAGCAATTGGATACAAGTGGATCAATGGTCAACACACACGTTGATTTTCGACATATATATATATATATATATATATATATATATATATATATAATATATATATATATATATATATAATAAATTATAATGGTTAAATTTATGAAAATCAATGGTTAAGATTTATTGTCAAATTTTTTCTTTTACAACGGTTTCAAATGATACTGTCTTAAATATATATATATATATGGGAAAAATATTTCTCAAGATGCTTGATATATATCTCCGGCTACCCCATATATATATATCGTTATATATATTATATATATTTATATATATATATATTGATTCACCTTTTAATGGTTATGATGATTTTTAATTTTTATTCTCTCTCTACCTTTATACCGTTATGATTTCCATATAATACTTTCACTTTAAATACGGTGGGAAATATGATCATACAAATAGAAATAAATATAAAAATAAAATTATCTAACGGTGAGATTATTGGGTGTCACATGGGTGTAATGTAACATAATCACAATATCATATATATATATATATATATATATATATATATATATATATATATATATATATATATATATATATATATATATATATATATATATATAAACAAAGAGCCATTATATATAATTAAAGAGCCGTTTACAATTTTTTATTATAAATTACACTAAAGTATGACCTAAAATTATTATATTTATTGATTGAAGTATGCTTGAGAAATGTTTACCCCTATATATATATATATATATATATATATATATATAAGCAAAGAGCCATTTACAAATAAATTCATATTCCCCTTAATCTTGCTTTTATCTAACGTTGGTCACTTTATCGATACATTAGTCTCTCACTTAACCATAACGTTCATCGCTTCATAAAGACTCTACAACAAGTACTCCAAGACGCAGGTAATTATACATTGCTTCACAGCTCAATTTATTGTCATCCGATGCGAGCATCGCTAAATGGCTTTTTCGATCATCAACATGGTCAACCAAAAGACAGCATATTGCCCTCTATCTTCCGTCATGGTTAACAAATAGTGACGTGCTTTGTAAAAAGACTTTTCAACATATATTAACCACCGACTGTAAGGGGATATTTGGGAAAAGGTTTATTTTCAGATTTTCGAATAAGTGAGGGTAACAATCCAATTAATTCATGTTTAATATATGATTTTTGAAAAAAAATTCGGAAATATATATTTTTTGGAATTGTATTTTGTGTATAAAATGTAAATCAAAATATCACCCAAAAATACTACTCAGGTGGTGATATTATCACTTTCTCGGAAAAATAAAAAATTAGATGCAAAATTCAGAGAACAATTCCGATAATATTTTGACTTACTAAATAATTTTTTTGATAATATTTTCGGGAAACTCAATTTTTCACTATATTCTCGAGAACCATGATTCTCGTATGAAAAAAATTTCTCTACCAAACACTCTGATATTAGAATTCATATAGTGGCTAACAAGATTATTATTTATTCATAAAATTAATACTTAATAGTATAGATGTTTATTTTTATAAATATTTTTTAATAATAATATTGATTTTAACATAAATTTTGTTAGATTGGGCACGAAGAGCTCATAATAGGAGACAAATACCACCCATATAAAATAAGCTACATTAATCATATAATAAACGAGTCTTATATTACATTTTAACACAAAATTTTAAGATATTAAATTGTCTCTCATATTTTATAAGATAATTTTATTTCAGGCACACATAAAAAAATAGGTGGGATCCAATTTTTTCTTTCTCCCTCTTATCTTTAGTAGGTCTCATCTATTTTTTTTTTGTTGTACGTTGTATAAAATAAATTTATATCATGCAACATGAGAAATATATTCTCCTTAAATTTATAGATTTTTTATTTGGGAAGTATTATTCTCATGTTATACGAGAGAGAAATTCTCTCATACACTATGTAGCACCGATACTGACACGGGACACGTGACACGATACGACACAACACTCCGACACGTTAATTCTAAAAAATATTAGATTTCGACATAGGACACGTTTTGATATTAAATAATATTTCTAATTTATGTAGTGTATATTATATTTAATATTCAATAATTTAACAAAAAAATGAATATAACTTTATAAAATTCATAAATTTTGCAAAGAAACGTAAGATATATTAAATATTTATATTAAACTCAATAAAATAGTAATCGTAATCCAACGAATCTAATAGTTGAAACTAAAAACTCAACGCGTGACGCAACCTTTAAACCTTTTTTGAATTTCTATAACGCGTTTTGGAGTGTCGGAGTGTCCGAGAGTGTCGGGAAATGTGGGACACGACACGCCAAAATTTTTGAAGTGTCGGTGCTTCATAGCTCATACACTTACAATTTAAAGGAGAGAAAAAAAATGCACTTCCACATGTAACTATATAAGAGAATTTTTGTATCATGTAGCATATGAGTAATATTCTTTATTTTATTTACATAATTGGCATCTTTCTATCATCAATTACTATAAATGAAATCATCTTCATAAAAAAATAAAATAAAAAGATAAAGGGAAAGGAAGAAAGATAAAATGAAAATCATTTTATACACCACATTTGTGGAAAAATATAAACTGATCCAGAACTATTATGCTCTTTCCATTTAGGTGGCTAAAAGATTTCTCCTCAATTATTCACCAGAGGAGTTTCTCGCGGTATAGAAAAAGGTTCATAAATATCGGATCTGGTGAACTGTGGTGTCATGTGGTGACCAAACAAAAAGATTGACTCTATTTGCTCATTAAAAATTAATTGATATTTTTTTTGGTGAAAAAATTAATCGATATTTTAGTGATTAAAATTATTGCTAATACATTACGAAAGCGACGTATCATGAAAAGATATCCAAACTCACCACCACTTTCACCCCTATCGAGCGTGCATTCCATGCTCTTGTTAGAATTAAAATAGATCTGACTTTTCATTTCTATTCCGCCTTTTATAATTATTTTTACAAAAAATTGATATTCATTTTTTTATTATTCAGTTTCAAAGATTCAAATTCATTTTCATCTTATACAGGCATTTGTTAACTAGTATTTTCAGTATATTGTACAGGAAATTAAATTAATATATATTAAATGAGAAAATAAAATATTTAAAATTAATTATTAATGCTTGAATAACAAAACATTTATTCATAAATAATATTATTGATAGAGAATATTAAATTATTTTAACGTATCACTTAAGAAATTAATTAAGATACTGACTAATTGTTGGTCGGGCGTTTGTTTACACTGGACACGTGACACGATATGACACGACACTCCGACACGTTAATTCTAAAAAATATTAGATTTCGACACGTTAGGACACATTTTGATATTAATTAATATTTTTAATTTATGTAATAATATTATATTTAATATCAATAATTTAACAGAAAATGAATCTAAACTTATAATATTCATAAATTTTGCAAAGAAACATAAGATATCCCAAATATTCATATTAAACTCAATAAAATAGTAATCATAATCCAACAAATCTAATAGTTGGAACTAAAAACTCAACGCAACACAACCTTTAAACATCTTTTTGAATTTCTATAACGTGTGTTGGAGTGTCGAGGAGTGTCCGAGAATGTCGGGAAATGTCGGACACGACACGTCAGGATTTTTGAAGTGTCGATGCTTCATAATTGATTATAATGTGCTTTTATTAAATGGTAATATTTTTCTCAATTGTACAAGAGAGAAATATTGTTCTACATTCCTATAATCACATTGATAATTGAGCTACTATTTTATTTTTTATTTTTCTTAGTGGACCCTATAATTGTACGTGAGAGTGTATGGAAATATTTCTATCCAAAATATTACCATCTTATTATAAAAAATATATATATTACCATCTATTAAATAAGTAATAGAGGGAGGATATTTTGACTACCAAAATTTTTCACTACCAACTTACTATCAATCTAATTATTATTGGATAAAAGAAAGAGAATGCTAAAAAATTTATGAAGAAAGAGAAAATGTTGATCTAATGATGATTAGATAGATAATAAATTGATAGTGGAAAAATTTAATAGTAAGAATATCATCTATCTGACTAATATCATCCAATTAAAGCACAAATTTAAAAACACATTCAATGCTAGAAATTTAACTTTATGAAAGTTGCACACATATCTATAAAATCATACTGTCTCAATCGTCCACAAAATATGACAAGTGACGTGTGATTTCCTTATACGATGTCTTAGAAATTACTGCAATTTGAGTGGACAGCTGGGTTTTTCTTTTTCTTCTTTTTCCAAATGACAGCTTGATATAATTTTATTAATCACTTAACTGGTGATATAAAAAAATTACATTTTAAAACATTCAATATGTAAGTTCATTCGTAAGTTTATTATATTATATTTTAGGGTTTTATTAATCTCATATTAAAGAAGATAAGTTATCTCATGTTATAGAAATAAATTTATGGGCTCCACCATTTAAAAAAGAAAAAGAGAAGAAAAAAGAAGAAGAAGGTGGCACAGTTATTGGAGGGTGTGTAAGAGAGAAATATATCACATGTAACATAAAAGTAGTTTTTTTCCTATATTTTAACTTTAAATTGGGATTAACTTTCCCAACCTGAAACTTTATTTATTTTTTAAATAAAAACTTGGGAATAAAATATCTCTTATTGCTTATCTCCATGGTATAGACAAGATTATAACCTTAACGTTTTTAAATAAAATAAAATAAAAAATATCTCATAGCACAATTTTTGAATTATCAGCTGCAATTAATTCTCTCCTTGTGCCATAGAAGAAGTGATTTGCCCTAAAAACTTATTCTATTTGGCTTGAGTTTGGTGCAATGTGATTAAATCAGACCCGGTTATTAACCCGGTTGAGATACTGGGTCATTGGGTCATCAGTTCAACCAGTGGATCATTGGTTCAATCGCATGACCCGATAAGTATATGTGAATCTACAATTTATATTAAAAACACTATAAATATACCAATTTCAAATATTTTAATATGAAAATAATAAATTACATATCATTGTCCAACAAAAGATCAATCAAACATATGATATTTGGTTTATAAAAAAAAAAAACATATAATATTTGTGATATTAATGTTTCAGGTTCAGTAAACGACATCTCTAATTATAAATCAAAATTTTCTGCATATTGCATAATCAAGATATTATTAGTGTTGTAGGTACATAATCTATATAAGTTAATAAGCTATAAATCACTCAAATATTTCAAAAGAAAACAAATCATTTGTGTTTGAGAGTAAAAAAAAATGACATTAATTTATGAAAATAAATTAGGTTTTTTATAGACCGTGCCGGGTCACTGGTTGAACCGACCGGGTCACCGGTTGAACAGACCGAGTCACTGATTTTTTCGAAAATCGGTCGGGTCGCACCGGGTCATACCGGTTCTGTAATATAGCCGATCCAATATGAAAACCAGCCCAATTATATAATCGGTTCACTGATTTCCGGATCAACCCGACCGGGTCGGTCCGATTTTTATAAGATTAGTATGCTGTATTCTTTACTCTTCAATCGCCAATTTTAAAATTAGTTCGATTTTGATGACAGAGTGCATGTATATCATAGAGTGTAGGATGGGGCATGGATATCACATTCCCAGCCATGATATAATTATAGAAGCGACAGGGTTCACCATTAATAGCATGCAATGCAATATTCTCCATGTGGGAATATTAATTGTGGATAGATTAGAGACCCCTTAAAATTAACAGGTTATGATTATCCGCTCCTTAAATAATAATAATAATAATAATAATCTTCATATGACCAATACCACATCTTCCCTTTCTTTTCAGCCATCTTCCCTTAGTTTGCGCTTGGATTAGATCTATGCTCCTCCAGTGTCCCCTGCTTTGCACTTGGAAGTTGGAACACGTACATTATTTGTTTTTCTTTTTTAATGTTTTTTTTTTTTTCAAGACGTGGGATAACGCGACGGGTGAACAAGAATAAATCTATAAAATAATGCTATTGTTATAAGATATTATATGCTTATTTTTTATGGCTATTTTATCTATACATCTCAAACACATTAATTAGATGAGAATTTAAACTAATATTGAGAGGAGAGAGAAATGATAAAAATTGATTGAGATTGCAATGAAAAAATAAATATGATATCATATCCCTTGTTTAATTTACAGGGAAAAAAGTGTTTCTCTATCCATGAGAGATAAATTTATTTCTTATAATTTCAAAATGACAACAAATGTTAGGTATTTTAAAAATTTTACTTTTATAACTAATTTACTTTTATGTTATAAAATAAAATAAAATTTACTTTTCTTTTTATATCACAAATTTTAATAAAATACCTTGTATTATTTTTCTTCAACCTCATAACATAAGTTACAAAAAATAATTTTATTCTTATTATAATACTAATATCATTTTTTTTATAACATAATACTAATATCATTAACTACGTGAATTGGTGAAAACATGAATATATAATAGGGGTTAATATTTTTTATGTTATATGCGATAATTTTATCTCTTATATACATATAAAAGTGTACGAGACTCATTTATATCTAACGGTTATAATTAATAATTAATTAATGAGAATAATGTAATTAATTATAGTCGTTTGATGGACGAAAATCAACGGTTAAGATTGAGTGTAAGAGTTATTTAACTCTTACACTCATGTAATTTGATTCGGTATATATATATATATAGGGATAGTACCCAGAAATTCCACTACCACCTAATCACCTGAGAAAAAAATAACTTTTGAATATATATATATGGGAGTAGGAATATCCTACCCCATATATATATATATATATATATATATATATATATATATATATATATATATGTATGGGATAAGATAACTTACACTGGTGTAAGTATAATAAGTCTTACACTAAATCTTAGCCGTTGATTGTCGTACATCCAACGGTTATATATATATATATATATATATATATATATATATATATATATATATATATATATATATATATATATGGGATAGGATCAACTTACAATGGTGTAAGTATAATAAATCTTACACCAAATTTTAACCGTTGATTTCCGTCCATCCAACGGTTGAGATTTATTGGGAATTAAAAATTAATTAATAAGTGAGAGTTACTAAATCTTAACCGTTAGATCCAAAAGATCAATGGTTAAGATTTAATGTAAGACTTATTCATCTTACACCGGGTGTCCCTATATATATATATATATATATATATATATATATATATATATATATAAGATGATACACTCTGTAATCCACTTATATATATATATATATATATATAAAGGTATATATAAAAAGACAAAATTATGTCTGTAATATAAAAAATATTAATTCCTGTATAATATGTCTGCAATAAAAGCATAGCCTTGTTTTTGTCTCTGTCGGGTGATTTTTGAATTCTAATGCGTGGTATTTATTCATATACGTTCTTTACATTGTAATAATCTATGCAAGCATAAATCATAAATGTCTAGTCATTGGTGGGCATCTTTACTATGACCGCAAGAGAAATTTCTAAGGTAACACCGTGGTACCATTTACTCAGTAGGGAAGACCAATCATAAAAGGAGAGAGAAGATGAAAGTGGGATAAAAAAATAAAAATAAAATAAAATAAATAAAAGTGGCAAATTTTGAAAGGAAGTGGTAGGTGGTGGTACCAAAAGTTTGCTCCTAAATTAGAAACCTCTCTCAACTAAACATAATCAAACATTGGCACCCAATTTCTCCACTTCACATTTACCTATAGATCTCCTCAAAAATCTCCAACCAAATACATCCTTATTGGATTTCCTAAAGGTGCTTATTGTTACACGAATTTTCTTTGGAATCTTGGAAAAGTGGGGTGGAGAAAATTATTTTTCCACATTTGTAGGATGAAAAGTGAAAATATTCATAAAAAAAATTATTTTTCCATCATTTTGTTTTACACTACATATTTCAAAATGAGAATACCATTTCTCCCATGATATTTTTTTTTCGCACACGGTGGTAAACTAGTGACACTTCTCTCAGACGAAGATGCCCTGAGGTTCCAAGTGTATGCCGAGCTTTTGTTCGTGTTCGCCCAACAGCACATGAGAAGTAATTGTCTTTCTTAAGGTCAAGGATGTTCCATGATTCCTTTTGAGGAGCTCGTTGGCATGGTGCATTGTAGATATGGTTACTTGTTTTCTTTTCAGAATTTGAGTGACATTGGTCGTTGTGCCTTTTTGTGAGATGACTTTGATCCATTTTTATTTGCTGGTAGGAAACTTAAACTCCATCTGTTACCTTGCTTCGTGGAAGACCCACATCAACAAAAGAAAGATTCAAGTTAGGTGGGATATGGGACAAAGAGAAAAAACTACAAGAGAAATGAGTTTCTGGTTTTGGTCACGGAAGAAATGAAGAAAAAAAAAAATTATTAATCTCATGTTGGTTGAAATACTTGTGTGAGATAAATATACGCGGTCAACAATTTAAAACAAAAGGAAAAAGAAAAGAAAAAATTGACACAAAATTCGATGAGTGTATAAACAGGAGATAATTTATCTACAACGAAATGAGAAAAATATTTCCCATTAAAAAAACTAGTTTTTTTTTTACAGTGCACAACCCGAACACCCCCACACCCACGTCTTTGAGTCTTTGATTTGCACAACTCGTACCGTGTTTGCTCCACTTTTACTTAATTATAAAGTGTAATTTTATAAAATCATCACATATTTCAAATAATATTTGATAATGAACTAAACATAGAACCAATAATCTTGAGCCAATATTTCTGTTAATATTTTGATCTGTCAAACAACTTTTTGGTAACATTCTTGTAAAATGTACTTTTCCACCATATTCTCATGAATCATGATTCCCTGACAAAAAAAAGTTTTTCCTCTGCCAAATGTCCCTTATTATTTTGTGTTTAAGATATTTAAAAAATTAAGAAAGAAGTTAAATAACTTTGATTGTGAGTAAGAAAAAAAAAAAGGTATTTCGTGTGATTGAATTAATTTTTAAATATTATTATTACTCTATTAATTTTCTCTCTTACTTATTACCACCATGAACAAAATTCATATTTTAATGCTTCATTAATTTTCCAAAACAACATACCACAAAATATTTTTTCCGAAATTAAAGGGAAGTAAAAGAGAAAAGAGGGATTTTGATTTTGATTTTGATTTACCAAAAAAAATGAGAAAAGAGGGATAATTATATATAATGAGTTTTTTTTTAATTATTTCATATATAAGTATAAGATTTTTTTATACTAATTAAGTTGTTCGAGCATTGCAATAATTTTTAAAATTAAATATTTATAATAATGGTTTTTATTTAATAAATAATTATTTACTACATATTTTGTTCAGTAGGTTTGAGAAAAACTTATTATCAAAATGCTTAAAAGAAAATCTTTCGTAAAAATCTTTTAGTAAAAAATAAATTAATATAAACGATATTGTGTTGGTTGGTAATATCATTTAGATACACTTTTTGATTTTATATACATATGAATTATTATTTTTTACATGTTAAGTGAATATTTTTTTTATTTTTATTTTTATAATTGTTACCTTTATTTTTTAATATTTTAAACTGAATATTAATTGTAATTTCTAATTTGTGGTGGTTAATTTGCCGATGCAACTAATATGCTTAAGAACAAACCTCCATTCGAGTTGGTTGATTGATTGCTTGGGACGTTGGATATACATAAGGTAATAGGAAGCACTTCTGAAGTTTGATTCTGTGGAGGTTCTCGGTCTCAATAGTTGGGAAGTGACTTTGAATCGTGCTCTCATATAAGGGAATCTTATGCTAACTATCTAACAAAGTGGGTGGTGTTACTTACTCTTATGTGCTTTTTGACCAAATAAGGCTATGTTCAAGAATTATATATCAAAATAGTATATATTAAAATTTATTTATTATTTTAAATAGTTCTTATCGGTGTTTTAAAACCCGGCTTGGACCGGTCGCGTCGACCCGGGACTCGGTGACTCGGTGACTCGGTGGGTTCCCCGGTCCGAGTGGGTAGTTGGACCGCTTCTGCAGTCAACCCGGATTGGACCGGTTGACCCGGCCGAAACTCGGCGACCCGGTTGACCCGAGTTAGATCGGTTATTCCTCTCTTTTTTTGTGGTAAAGTTTTTTTTTTGTTGATAAGAACTCTTCAATTAAATCATATTCATATTTTATGATTAATATGATTAAAAGTAAGGTGAAAATAATAAGGTATTTTAGATTAGTGCAATTCGTTTATGTAATTTAGTTGCATCTTATAATGATCTCATGAAGTTAAGTGGTGAAAACACTGATGGTCTCATGATCTCATCTCACCGGTGGACACTTTTTTCTTAGTGTATATTTCATGCATACTGTTTGTTATCATGATAATTATGACATTTTTTTCTTAGTGTATATTTCATGCGTACTATTTGTTATCATGATTTAATTTATCTGTATCATGTCAAGCACAAAAGGTGCATTTAACTTATATTGAAATTTTAATCCAATATTAGGATATGGTCTAGAGCTAGAAGATTAAAAGTATATAACATTTGCTATTATTGAAAATCAATTTATTTTTTTGAAACTCATTGATAATTTTCTTATGTGGATTTTTATTAATATAAATAATATTTTTATATTTTTAATATGTGAACAGTAAATCCGGCTCAACCCGGTTGAATCCGGTTGAACCAGTGACCCAGTACCTCGACCGGTTCGATGACCGATCCGAGTTTTAAAACACTGGTTCTTATCGTCGACAAATCGTCTTTTCTATTTTTTTATATTTTTTTATTTTTTAAAGACATTTTTTTGTGGATAACAGAGGAAGATATCATAATTAAAGACATAAGTACACTTGTAAAAATTATTGATTCATGACATAGCAATTCATACGGTGCCATAATATAGACTTGTGTCACTATTATCAGAGACATATTTTTTTTTATTTTTTACATGATTAAAGACATATATTTTTTTGGATAACAGAGGAAGATATCGTAATTAAAGACATAAGTACACTTGTAAAAATTATTGATTTGTGACATAGCAACTCATACGGTGCCATAATATAGACTTGTGTCACTATAATCACGTCGCACATCTCAACATATCTAAACAGTACGAGTATGCTACTCCCACCATAAAAAATTGCTGAATTGAAATCTAAATTGTCATTTATTATAAGATCAACGAAATGCATCGATCCACGTAATAGATACATTTAAGTTGAATGCATCACTTTTGTTTTGTACTCGTAGGATTAGTCCATTGGGCTAAGCTGTAAGGAAAATTTTAATATGGTTCATATTATCGCGATCCTTTTATTGAGAAATTGATACTTACATCAAAATTTTCATTTTCTCTCTCCTCTCTCTTTTTCCTTAATCATTTCTCTATTTTTTTCACCTCCGCCCCACAATTTTTTTTTTATGCCGTGAGCACACAAATATCACTCAACCTCTAAATATCATTAGAAAGGTTATACATCTATATTTCTTTAAAATGAGTCAAATATTATAGACAGAGAGGCAAGCTTCCAACTTAACTAAGGTCAAGGAAAAATTAACTAGTGCCAAATACTAAAATGTGGAAGATTATTTAAACATAATTAATTTTCAAAAATAAATTAGGGCCAAAGCACCGCTCCACTCAATATGGTTCCGCCACTTATCCTCCAGCCGTAACCGAAGACTAATCCCCATCGAGTATTGTCGGACCCTTTCGGGGGTGACTCTCCCAAATCTTTTTTTCATTCCCAGGGCTCGAACTCGAGACCTCTGGTTAAGGGACCCAAACTCTTTACCATTTGTGCCAAAGGAATTTGGTATTCTATGGGCTTTATTATTCTCCTTTCACAGGCAAAAAGATTTAATTATTGCATTTAAATCAAATAATTACGCTTTTAGTGCTGTTTTTCAAATAATTACGGATCTACTATACAATTTGACGCCTCTTTTGGGCATCACATGTGACGCCTCACCATAGGGGGGAGACGCCCAAATGAGGCGTCTCTCATGAGGTGGTGACACGTGTCACTTTTTTTTTCAAAAAAAATATTAATTTAATCACACAACTTCTGAAGGCCATAACTTTAACTCGAGTATCCAAATCAGGTAATTCTTTTTTTGATTTCACATAACTTTTCGAGATCTACGCAATGACATATCATTTGATATATTTTATCTCTCACAAACACAATTTTAATTTGCAAGAATGGTATTATAAGAGCGGTTAAACCCAGAAGCCTCTGAGTTCTGGATTTGTGATTTAATATAAGCTTTTGGGTTATTATTCGTGGTCTGAAATTAATGATGGCTTATGAATGTTTTTCAAAAATAAAATTACCTAAATTAGGCGTGATTGCCTCTTGATTGAAACTCAATTTAGACGTGTTGGTAACGTGTCAGGTTTTGACACATGTTGACACGTGTCACATTTTTAAACTCAGAAGCCTCCGAGTTTTGCGTTTGTGATTTAATACAAAAAATAAATCAAGATTTGATGTGTGATTTAAATTAAAAAAATAAAATTTTATTTTTATTATCAAGAAAATTTGGTTTGTGATTTAAATTAAAAGTAACAATTATTATTAATAAGGAAAAAAAGAAAGACTTGATTTGTGATTTAAACTCAAAAACCAATTTGAAAAATCTGTATTAATAAAGGAAATAATTAAATAAATATTCTAAATCTCTAAGGAAGAAGGATTACCTGATTTAAATTTAAATTATGTTTGTGAGGAACAAAATATATCAAATGAGATGTCATTGCGTATATCTCAAAAAATTATGTGGAATCAAAAAAAGAATTACCTGATTTGGATACTCGAGTTAAAAGTTATGGCTTTCAGAAGTCTTATGATTAAATTAATATTTTTTTTTGAAAAAAAAGTAACACGTGTCACCACCTCATGAGAGACGCCCCATCTGGGCGTCTCCCCTTTAGGGTGAGACGCCTCAATTGAGGCGTCACATTGTGCAGTAGATCCGTAATTATTTAAGAAACAACATTAAATGCGTAATTATTTGATTTAAATGCATTATTTTAATTTTTTTGCCACTTTCACATACGAATGTTGTAGAGATTGAATAGATCGATCCCACCATTACAAAAAATCAAAATGAAAAAAGCATGAGAGAAATTATCAAGTGAAAGGAGAGTAATAATTTCCTTCTATACCTATAAATATCCGTTTTCTGAAATTGAGAAGACATCTTTTGGACACCAATTTCACTTGCTGTTTTTGTAACGGATGAAGTATAATAATAACGGTAATGTAACAGCGATGGAATGTAACGGATCAAAACGATGAATTAGGCTCAGCCTGTAATAGGGAAAACATCCTAAGAAAGATGAATCAGCCCAGCTACTTTGAAGATTATGTTTTGGGCTAAAATCAATGAGGCTCAATCACTTGAAGGACTATTATGTCCAGTAGGGAAACATTATAGTATTTAATGTTTTTAATTATGTCTTTATTGAGTAATGAGTTTATAGGCCCCAATGTTATAGTTTTAGAGGGAGGATATTCTTACTATCAAACTTTTCTACTACCAACTTACTACATATCTAATCACCATTGAATCAAAGAGAGAGAATGTTAAAAAGTTTTTGAAAAAAGAGAAAATGTTGATCCAACGGTGATTAGATAGGTAGTAGAAAATTTTGGTAGTAAAAATATCCCTCCTCATAATTTTAATGTTTTTAAATATGCTTTTTTTTGAATAATGGACTTATAGGCCTATGACTGAAACCCTATAAATAAGATGAGAACAACGTAGATCTCTACTCTATCCCTTAATTCTCTCTCTTTTCTCTCTACCTCATCCCTAATTCTACTGCTACAGTTTTGCTGCCAAAATATAGCCATATAGCCATCGTGCCCTACACTATCTCCTTAATTCTCAGATTATATATATATGAGACTCACTCATGGTAGCTCTCAGGTTGAGTTTATAAATTTCTTTTTTTTAATACAATGTTGAAGTTATATTCTACCTGTGTCTCACTTGATTACCGGCGTATTGACATAATATACCCCTTTAAGCAAAATACCTGATACACAAATAGTTAACTTTTATTTTATTTTCTACCTGTCTCTCTTATCCTGTAAACAAGAGATAACAAATAACTTTATTTTATACACACATATAAATGGTTGGATTTTTTTTTTCTCTTTCTCTCTTTTGTTCATAGGGCTCCACCTACTTCCATGTGTGCACTTGCACAAAAAACAATAACCCTAAATATAAATATATGTGGAAAAATGTTTATCTTTTTAAATAACACAACTTATATCATTTTATTCTCATAAAGAGGTGAGACCATTTCTTTATTTTTTCGTCAACTCTCTACTCCTTTATCTATCTATTTCTCTTTCTTAAAATGACACAATTTTATATTCTTTAAAATGACACACATTTTTCCCAATATATATGGGTTATATAAGTATAATGTCACAAGAGGAATTTTTTTTCTCTCAAAGACAACAAAGAGGAGAAAGAAAGTGAAATGATAAAAAAGAAAAAAAAGGCATATAAACCCTACCTCTTCATTGCATACGCGGGAATTTTTTTTCAAATATAACATAAATATATATATATGGAAGGATAATTTCATATTGTGGATAATACATTCTTAATTTTTATTGTAAATTATAATTTTATTTAATAATTTATATAAGAGTTTTATAAGAGTTATGTTGTAGGAAAGTGATAGTATTTGTTATATAGATTCGTTTTACGTGCCAGAGTTTATTTTTTTGTTGCGGGCCCCACAAAATATTGTGTGTAGGAAATTTTCTGTGATCATATTAAATGATAGATGATAAACCCATTATATAATTATTAGATTAAAATAATTAAATATAAGAAAATTAACAACTCACGTGATTGATAATATATAGTAGGGTTTATCATCTATCATTGAACATGACCATAAAAAATCTCATACACACAACATTTTGTGGGGCCCGCAGCAAAAAAAAAAAAAAAACTTTGGCACATAAAACGAATCTCTATAACATAACATAATCACTTTTCATACAACATAATTCTTATAAAACCCTATATATTACTAAGAAAACTTCCATTTTAGAACTTATCGTATCACCAAAAATTAATATTTAAACCGCTAAGTATGGGATAATGGAGAAAACCAAAAAGCTACCTGGCCACTACTTTTTTTTTTTTCTTAATTATTTATTATTTTCTTCTGAAAAGGTACCCGACAGCGTGACAGGAGAGGCAGCTACTGAACTTCAAGTTTCAGAGAGAAGTGGACCCCATCCGGCCCAAATTGCAAGACCCGCTTTGTACCATGTCAATGTCAATCATCAATGGGTCGTGGATGTGGGTGGGTGCTGGTGGTGAGGTGAGTGGTGACCGTTTCCCTTTGTGGACTCTGCCCCTTACCATTTCCTTTGGAATATTGTGCTTTTATTGACCTTTTGGATTATAATTATTCCAATCTTTTAAATAAAAATGTATAAAATAATTGAGTTTTATTAATCTTATGTTAAAGAAGATGAGTTATCTCATCTCATTGGGACAAATTTATGAACTCTATCACCTGAAAAAATAAAATAAAAAATATAGCATAGTTATCAATAGGTTTGTAGGAGAGAAACTTATCACATATAGCATAAGAGTAATTTTTTGCAAAATATTTTATTAAAAGAATATAATCATACAACTTTACTCTTTGAATAGCCTTCCTTTTTCTATTGTTTTTCTTTTTCTTTTTCCTTTTCCTTTCTCATTCATCAACTTTCCAACTTCACTCACCTGCAAGCGTGCTGTTTTCAAGGACTAAGCCTTCTTTGTTCCCTAGTACAATACAAGGGGAAAATGTATGTTATTTTAAATAATATATAGGGTTTTATAAGAGTTATGTTGTAGGAAAAATAACTGTGTTATGTTATAGAGATTCATTTTGCGTGTCGGAATTTTTTATTTTTTTGCTGCGGGTCCCATAAAATGTTGCGAGTAGGGGTGAAACTGGGCCGGGCCGGCCCATAGGGGCCTACAACTCGGCCCATTAGTGGTCTGACCTGACTCGGCCTTTTTACTTGACATGTTTGGCTTGGACTGGTAAATTATAGATGATAAAGGCTGGCCCATTTGTTTAATATAGTAGAGTTATTAGTTTCTCCTTACTCCTTAGTCCTTACTGGTATTTATCTTGTAAGATGGCATCGTTACACGCTCCCAACTCCCGAGTTACTCTTTCTTGATTCGGTCTTTTCTTCCTCTTCTTCTTCGCTCTGTCGGTATCCATCTTATACCAATTTATAAGTTGAGTCCTACGTCTTTCTTGTTGTTATTAATTTTTTTTATGATTAGGGTGCTGCCCCATTTGGTGTTTCTGATTTTTCATTTGCGAAGATTTGAAATTTGGGCCAACGGGTGATTTTCGTGATCTGGGTATTGCTATGTCTTGTTGGATATGTGGTGTTGATTCATGCTATACTTGAAAGTTAAGAATTAATAGGTCAACGGGCCGGGCCGGGTCAAATTGAAATTTTTTGACATAGGCTTGGGCTATACGGGGCAAAGCTCAGCCCAGCCTAGCCCACTTTCACCCCTAGTTGTGAGTGTAGGAAATTTTTTTTGGTCATGTTAAATTATAGATGATAAACCCTAATATAAATTATGTTTTCAAAAAAATAAAAAAATAATATAAATTATGTTATTTCATAGATAAAAAAAGGGTTTAATTTTCTCATGTTAAATGAGAATTCAAATCTCATGTTATAGAGATAAAAAACATGTGGGACCCATGTGTTATAAAAAAGTATATGTAGTATCCATGTCAGTACGGAAATCGAAGGGTGTGTAGGAAAACTTGAATTCTCATGTTGAATGAGAATTATAAAACCCTAAAGCAAATAGGATCCATGTTCTTATTTTTTCGGTGGGACCCATATCTCTTTATATTTATGAAATGACACAAACTTTTTCCATAATATAAAGAATAAATTTGTCAATAAGTATTCTTAAAACATTATATGATCTAGCATTATTCTAAAAAAAACAAGGAATCAAGAAAACGATAGAACTCGCTATGTTGCCGTGTTTGTCAGGAAGGAAGAAAACAAGACAGTGTGTGGTGGGGAAGGCATTTCCAAATTGTTTAGCATCAATGAACTCTTCCCCTTAATTTTATGCCATAATTATTTTAAGGTGAAACATTTTCTCATGTCGTAGAAGAGTTATTTTCTCCTACTAGTGATCCTTCGATTTTTGTGTAATATTTTCTTTTATTTTTTAATTTTTTTAATAGATGTGGACCTCACATGAGATGTGTCTACAATATGAGAAAATTTTCTCATGCAACATGAGAAAATCGAAACCCTTATTTTATAAAGCCCATAATTATTTTATGCACTCTATTCATAGGAACGATATATATAAGCAGAAAACAAAACAAAACTAGTACATAGTAAAAGGGATTAATATCTCTATAAGTTATAAAAGATAAATTTTTTCTCTTACACAGACAAAAATATACGAAACTCATCTGAAGAAAAGAGAAAAAAGAAATTTAGGTCCCACACACTTTTACATATATCATATATGTAAGAGATAAATTTATTTCTTATAATATGAGAAACAATAAACCTATAGTAAAAAGTAATAATTTTTTTTAAAAGTGAATGATTTCTTAATTTTTATGAAAATTTTTAAATAAGAATTATTTGAAAATAAATATGTTATGCACCTACATAAGACGTGTATCCTAATAGGCTCACGATAGATTAATAGGAAAAGGAAGCAAATGCAAGTAAAGGAAAGAAGCATTAATTGTTAATATACTTGGACATGTGCATTTAGAAAAGCCAACAAAGTTATAGAATTTTAATATCTTCACGTAAAATCTATAAATAAGGGATAAAATATACAGGTATAAACACCTTATTTTCTTTATTGCTACAATGATTTACTACCGTCAAAGACATCTAATTCATAAATATTTGAAAAAATATATAGAACCAATATTAATTTTATTAAATCTTAAACTAGACATATCTCTTTTCGGGGACACAACAAAAATGTAAAAGAAATACAAAAGTGAGGTGGCTACGTAAACTTATTCTATTGTTGCTGCGTTTAAAAGAACAGGCAAAGGTACACACCTGACAGGGACAATAACCTACACACCTCTCTGACCACACATATAATTCACTTCACTTACCTTTATTAAATCTCATCTCGCAAAACAAAAACGAAATATCTCATATCGCAATCATGACCAGTATCACGTGATACAAGGAGATCTCGCAATGGCAATCACCGTAATATTCTCCAAACTCTAGGGCCAAACAATAACCTAGAAACTTTGTCGTTACCGAAAGGATCTCAACCCAGTAAAAGTCGCTTTCACAGCAACTATCCACTCCTTTGACCGTCCGATCAGACACGTCATCATCACCCTAAGGGAAGATATGCATCCAACGGTGAGTACCATAGGATCGCTCTACGTTGCATCAGCACAGCCGCACAGGAACATTACTCATGTTCTAGAGCTGAAGGACAGCTGTTAGCTCGAGATTCCGAGCCGATTGTTTAGACAAAACCGAAGCCGGCTAAGTGGGCCCCGCAATTAACTGCAGTTGTAGTAAAAGCACTTTCACTTATCACATAGCTTATCATAAATGCGATAATCGCTAGTGATAAGTAGTATCACTTATGATCTCCTCTATCTGTCGCCTCCTATATAAAATACACCTATTTCTGCAAGTTTAAATGTCCTGTATCTCTCTCTTTCTCTCTCTATATATATAGATAATATATATATATATTTGTAGTTTCTAGAGAGAGAGCGAGTAGATTACTCCATTTGTGTGAAGAGAGAGAAAGTGTAAGAATCGAAAGAGAAAGAGAGAGAGAGAGAGAGAGAAAGCTTTGGCCTTTTTGGGTGAGTCTCTTGTGGGGGGTTTGTATGTTCGAACCCTTTGTTTGTTGTTCCTTCCATGTGAGATGTGTTAGGTTTGAAGGTGAGAGCTTCTCTCTCTTTCAAAGTTTCCGAATCTGTTGCTTTTTCTACTTGTTTTTATTTTTATTTTTTTTAATTTTATTTTTTGACACTTTGGGTTCATGCATCTAGGATTGAAGCTGCTTTTTTTTTTTTTTTTTTTTGATCGAGAGAGTCAAAGTTGTTTTCTTCGTTTTTGTTTGCCCACCAAAACCGCATCCCTTACTTTATTAATTAATTTTTCAGGTTAAATGTTTCGTTTTTTTTTTCTTCCATAAATGTTTTTTTTTTTTTTTCTTCATTCACGTTTTTTTCTTTGATTTTTCAGGTTATTTATAGCTGACCCTTGTTGCAATATATTTAAATTTGATTAAAAAAAATTTTTTTTTTTTTTTTTTTTTTTTGCAGATCTAGTTCAGTGTTGCTCATTTTAGTGCGTATCTAATAGAAGAACAAGAAGAAGGAGTTGTGATGTCGTCTCTGAGTAGGGAACTGGTGTTCTTGATCTTGCAATTTCTGGACGAGGAAAAGTTCAAAGAGACTGTTCATAAGTGGGGGCTAGTTTGTTATTTTAAATTAACTTATTTTTAGTATTTTGTTTTTTACTACATTAATTAATTAACTAATTACTTGTTTTGGCTTTTTGTTGAATTTTTTTTTTTAAAAAAATAAAAGGCTTGAGCAGGAGTCAGGGTTTTTCTTTAACATGAAATATTTTGAGGATGAAGTGCACAATGGCAATTGGGATGAGGTTGAAAAGTATCTGTCGGGTTTCACAAAAGTAGATGATAATAGATATTCTATGAAGATATTTTTCGAGATAAGGAAGCAAAAGTATCTTGAGGCATTAGATAAGTAAGCTCACAACAAGTGTTCACATTTAGATTCTGTTGTTGTTGACTCTTATTAGCATTTCTAGTTCTAGAAATTGAACTGTTTTGAATTTTGCTAGGCATGACCGGTCCAAGGCTGTAGAAATATTAGTGAAGGATTTGAAAGTGTTTGCTACATTTAATGAAGAACTGTTCAAGGAAATTACACAGCTTTTGACATTGGAGGATTTTAGGTACCAATTTTAATTTTTACTCTCTTTTTTCAGTGTAAAACTTTTGTAAGATGCAGTCATTGAGTTTCTATCACTATATAGGGAAAATGAACAATTGTCGAAATATGGTGATACAAAGTCTGCACGAGCAATCATGTTGGTTGAGCTCAAAAAGCTCATTGAAGCAAATCCCTTATTTCGTGACAAATTGCAATTTCCCAGCCTTAAGAACTCCAGGTTACGGACTCTCATCAATCAAAGGTAATTTTCCCTTTGTCCAAGCATGCTGATTTCTCAATATAGAACTCGAACTTGTGCTCTTTGTGTGAAATAACTTTTTTGGTACATTATGCCCCTGAGGTCGCATTTGGTATCTTTATTTACAACTGATGGAGATAATCTGCCATCTTTAGATTTCTGTTTTTATTGGATCATACATGCACATAGTAGTTAATTGCGCCGCAATAGCGCCACGAGCTGCGCCGTATAGGCGTTGCGGTGCCTCGCCGCAAGAAACCGTGCCGCACTGGAACGCTGTAGCGGCCATATTGCTGTCATAAGGCAAAATGTCAATTTTGTCCTAAATTTAAATGTGTAACAGAAAAAATTTAAGGGTTATTTTAGTCTATCCGTGTCTCTCCCTGTCACTTCTGCTATCTCTGCCTTTAAAAAATATTTCTTTTTGTCATTATTTCTGTCACATATCTATTCCCCAACCGCAACCCGCTATAACGCTATAGCGTTTTTTGGGGTTGGCCGTGACATGCCGCAATCCACATTTAGTAACTATGTACATGCATCATGTTATTTTTATCCAATCATTTGTAATTTAGATTTCTGTGTTCACTTTTTTTGTATCTGTGATTGGTCATCGGATAGGATTCATTGTGTCAATTGCCAGTTGTAATTTTGTAAATAGACTATTAGAATCTATATCCAGTATAATGTGTTGCAATATTTGCGTGTGCATTGTCTGCTTCTATACATCTTTGGTGTGAAATTATAGATCATTGATATGGAGTTATCGTGCTAGGTTTTGCAGTGAAGATACTCTTCTATCAGCTGACTGGTTTTCTTTTCCTTTTTCTTTTTATTTAAAAAAAATAAATTACAGCTTGAATTGGCAGCATCAACTTTGCAAGAATCCACGGCCAAATCCTGATATAAAAACTCTTTTTGTGGATCACTCATGTGGACAACCAAATGGTGCACGAGCTCCTTCACCTGCTAATAGTCCGCTACTAGGATCCTTACCAAAGGCTGGTGGATTTCCTCCTCTTGGTGCACATGGGGTGGGCTACTTACTGAACTGATTATCGACCTTCTTTTGGTATCATGGGCATCATTTCATATGTCTTTCTTATCTTTTGGTTCTTACTTTGGTTTTGGACTTTGCTGTGTTTCATGTTTACAGCCTTTTCAACCTACTCAAGCACCAGTGCCCATGCCCCTGGCCGGTTGGATGTCAAATCCTACCACTGCAGCGCATGCTGCCGTTTCTGGAGGAGGAGCTATAGGTCTTGGTGCTCCATCAATCCCTGGTAATACACTCTTGCACTTTCTGTTATTCTCCAACTCTTTATGTGTAGTCGTGCTAATATCTCATTGGCTATGTCTAATTTGATCTTTGACTTACTGACGTGTTTCATTTCCATGTCAAGCTGCTTTGAAGCATCCTAGGACCCCTCCAACTAATCCTTCTGTTGACTATCCATCCGGAGACTCAGATCATGTTGCTAAGAGAACAAGGCCAATGGGAATTTCAGATGAGGTAATCTGATATAATTTGTGGACATATATCACTAGCGATTCATGTCTAGCCATATGAAAGTCTTGACCCCTAACTTTTTCTGCCATTGAACGTCCATCACTTGGTGCAGGTAAATCTACCTGTCAATGTGTTGTCAGCAACATTCACAGGTCATGGTCATGGTCAGGCTTTTAACGCACCTGATGACTTACCAAAGACTGTCGTGCGAACTCTGAATCAGGGTTCATCTCCTATGAGCATGGACTTTCATCCAGTTCAACAATCTTTACTTCTTGGTCTACTGCTCTTCTAAGACCTTTTCATAATATTGATTTTTTTAGTTGCATGTATTTGCTATTGAAACACTGTTTGACTGAGTTTTTCTTGATGCAATATGTCAGTTGGTACAAATGTGGGGGACATTGCTTTGTGGGAGGTGGGTTCGAGGGAGCGGTTGGTCTTGAGAAATTTCAAAGTTTGGGATCTCAGTGCATGTTCAATGCCATTTCAGGTTGTCTCTTTACCTTTACATATCAATGTTCTTGATGAAAATTTGACTGTACCCTAAGACTTGTAATTTTGCTATGACTGGAGAAAACTAATCATGATCAATTCAGGCTGCTCTTGTCAAAGATCCGGGTGTTTCTGTCAACCGTGTGATTTGGAGTCCTGATGGTGCTTTGTTCGGTAAGTTGAGAAAATTTGAGATCTTCAATGTTTGATATAATGATATAAATATATACTTTCAGATGTCAGCTAAACCATTCACTAATGTCTTGAGCTTGTTCAATGAACAGGAGTTGCTTACTCAAGGCATATTGTTCAGATATACTCTTACCAAGGCGGGGATGAAGTACGACAACACCTGGAGGTACACACACACATACTAATACATACATACATACAGATACATACACACACACACACATACATATATATATATATATATATATATATATATATATATGCATTTATGTAATTGTTTACTTATAAACCTGTTTTATAGATTGATGCACATGTTGGTGGAGTAAATGACCTAGCATTTTCCCACCCTAATAAGCAACTATGCGTGATAACCTGCGGTGATGATAAGACCATTAAGGTGAGTTTGTCAAAGCATGAGCTTGATTTACGGAAATGCAGATCAGTATGTTGCTAACTAAATTATGTAATTTAAGGTGTGGGATGCTGCTACGGGTGCAAAGCAGTATACTTTTGAGGGTCATGAGGCTCCAGTTTATTCTGTTTGCCCCCATTATAAAGAAAACATTCAGGTAGAAATTGACTTCAATAACTTTGGGGAGAATGTTAGTTGAGTTTGTTGGAATGATTTCTTGCTGATACTCCTTTTATTGTGATGTTGTAGTTCATCTTTTCAACAGCATTAGATGGAAAAATAAAAGCATGGTTGTATGACAATTTGGGATCTCGTGTTGATTATGATGCTCCTGGTCGTTGGTGCACAACCATGGCTTATAGTGCTGATGGTACAAGGTCCATACTCTCAACCATAGCTCCCTGTATTGTGCTGCATCTTGCTGCATAGTTGAATTATACTTCCTATTTTTATCACTTTATGTTCATATGTTTTTGGCTACGATTGTATGCTACAGGCTCTTTTCATGTGGGACAAGCCAAGGGGGGGAATCTTCTATTGTTGAGTGGAATGAAAGTGAAGGAGCTGTGAAAAGGACTTACCAAGGATTTCGTAAGAGATCTTTGGGTGTTGTGCAGTTTGATACTACCAAAAATCGTTTTTTGGCTGCTGGTGATGATTTCTCCATCAAATTCTGGGATATGGACAATGTTCAGCTTTTGACAACTGTTGATGCTGATGGGGGTCTCCCAGTAAGTTCGTTGTTTTATTGCAAATTGGAGAGATTACTCTAGAAATAGTAGTTGCTAATTATTGCCTGATCTGAACTCTAGGCAAGCCCACGGATTCGTTTCAACAAGGATGGAACTCTTTTAGCTGTCTCTGCAAATGAGAATGGAATTAAAATTTTAGCCAACACAGATGGTATTCGATCGTTGCGTACATTAGACAATTCTTTATATGATGCATCAAGAGCATCAGAAGCCTTGGCAAAGGTAGACATATAGATGTTATACTTTCCTTGTCTCTTATTAATAAAACCTTATCTAACACAATGTTTGTGGCAGCCTACTATAAATCCAATTGCTGCTGCTGCCACTAGTGCTGCACTTGCAGAGAGGGCCTCATCTGTAGTAGCTATTGCTGGAATGGTACGTGATCTTGTCCTCATATCAGTGGGACACTTGTACTTTATTCACATGTTTCTTGTAGTTTTTCTTTTTTGATTTTTTTTTAATGTCGCTCAGTATGCACCTCTTACTTGTTTCATAGTGTATTTTCTTCTGTCCCTTACTGAGAAAGAGGAGTGAGCATCTGATCATGATTATTATTACTTAATTAACTATATATCAATTTCATCTCATCAGAATGGGGATGCCGGAAACTTGGGTGATGTTAAACCAAGAATAAGTGAAGAATCCAATGACAAGTCAAAGATATGGAAGGTAACAGAAATCAATGAACCATCTCATTGTAGATCCTTGAAGCTTCCGGAGAATGTTGGAGTTAACAAGGTATGTTATTTACTTAACTTCAAATTTATCAGAAAGAAATTTTAGTAGTAAAATATGATGATTGCAACTTTGCCTTTCTCAACAAACTGGGTTTTAATTTGCCAATAAAGAGCAGCTCGGCATGCGTGTCCGTGTGTATTCACCTTATTCATATGCTGGCTTTTGATGTTTGTAACTGCATGGACTAGGTGCTCCTCTATCTGTAATAGTCTTGGCGGTTTACAGTAGTTTTATATCAAAGCCATGTAGTCCACAGTGGTGACTTTCACTATTATTACCAAGGAAAAGACTCCTCTAAAGTGAGAAAGGTGTATTCACCCTTATTTGGTGCAAAATTCATGATCTTAATCACTAGATTATTCAGAGTGGATACCCATTTACTTACGCTCTTAGAGGAGCCTTTTCCAATTATCTTAGACTTAACTTTATGCAACTGTTTGGAGAATTGGAGATTTTCCTACTTCTATTCACTGTATTTTGGCAGGAAAACTGGCCTGTCCTATGTAAAATCTCTTATTAGCAGAACTCATGATTCCAGTTTGTATTCCACTTAGATAACACATGGTTTTTTGTGTCTTTGTGCATAAACGTAGAGCTGAAGTTGATAAGTATTCAATTAGCATGCTCTTTTTTATATAATTCTTTTTGTCTTATTGTCATTTATTAGTCATTCACGCCAACGTTATTTTACATTGTCTCATGGAAGTGTTTAAGCATAAAATATTGAAAAATTAATAAATCTTCAATCATTTTACACAAAATTATTTTAACCCCTAATATGGCTCAAAAATAAAATAAAATAAAATAGTAAAGTAGAGAAATAATTAGACAATTGTGACCTTCCTTCTTTCAAGGTTTCTCTGCCTCACCCCTCTACAAGAATGAAATTGTTCTGATCTTTCTAATGACAGATATCAAGGTTGATATATACAAATTCAGGCAATGCTATTCTGGCACTAGCATCAAATGCCATTCACCTGCTCTGGAAATGGCAGCGAAATGACCGTAACTCATCTGGCAAGGTATGAGAACATGTGCAGTTACTTCTGCCAGACTACTACTTTCTATATTCAGAATTTGGAAATAGGAATTATACTGTTTCTTGATGTTTATATTTCATTCCGTAGGCCAATGCCGCCATGCAGCCTCAGTTGTGGCAACCATCAAGTGGCATTCTGATGACTAATGACATTGCTGATAGCAATCCTGAGGATGCCGTACCGTGCTTTGCCCTGTCCAAAAATGATTCATATGTAATGTCTGCATCAGGAGGGAAGATATCCCTGTTCAATATGATGACTTTTAAGGTAACCTATGTTCCTAGTCATTATTCAATATTATATGTTCTGCAATTTTACCAATTAACCAATTTCAATCTTCTTGGCTAAGTGCAGACAATGACAACTTTCATGCCTCCGCCACCTGCAGCAACCTTTCTCGCTTTCCATCCTCAGGATAACAATATTATTGCTATAGGCATGGATGATTCCTCCATTCAGATATATAATGTCCGTGTTGATGAGGTAACAATGCTGTGCTGTCTATAAACAGTTTCTACTCATTTGTGATTTTTGAGATTTTGGTGTTAATGCGGAGTTCTTTTGCAGGTCAAAAGTAAACTTAAAGGCCATACTAAAAGAATAACTGGTCTTGCTTTCTCTCATGTATTGAATGTGCTAGTTTCATCTGGGGCAGATGCTCAGGTAATAATTTCCCAGTATAGATCTCTCTTCAAGAAGGGCCGGCTTGGCTCAGCGGTAAGCTTGCTTGCCGTGATGTGTCAGGTCGCGGGTTCGAATTAGTCTCTCTGCAAAAAGCAGGGGAAAGACTGCTTAGAGTATTCCCTTCCCCAGACACTCACGAAGTGGATATTTGAACTGAGTCGGCCCTTTATAGATCTCTCTTCAAAATATGGCTTTTCTATATGATGAAAGAGTTACCTTTGAGCTGTGTTTATATCTGCAGATTTGTGTGTGGAATACTGATGGATGGGAAAAGCAGAAGACTAGATCCTTGCAGCTTCCTCCTGGGAGGACTCCATCAGCACAGTCAGATACCCGCGTACAGTTTCATCAGGATCAGATACAGTTCTTGGTTGTACATGAAACTCAGCTCGCCATTTACGAAGCAACAAAACTTGAAGGTCTAAAGCAGGTTAGCCTATTTAGTTCAATGTTTTGTGTAAATGATTTTGTTTCATTTTTTATTTTTCTGATATCAATAGCTTTGAATTGTAGTGGGTCCAACGAGATTCTGCTGCACCAATATCGCATGCAACTTTCTCATGTGATAGCCAGCTGATATATGCCAGCTTTTTAGATGCAACAGTTTGTGTATTTAGTGCTTCAAACCTCAGATTACGTTGTCGTATCAGTCCTTCTGCTTATCTTCCTGCATCTGTCAGGTAACCCCTTGATTATTGTTGTTTCTAAAATGGGAATAAATTTAGTTTTTTTTTTTTTTTTTTTTTTTTTGTGAAGTTATTATTAGAGATATATAAAACCATTAATGTAGTTTCACCCAACAGTTTAAGCTTCTGGGTTGAATTGGTTATTTATATGGGAAAATGGTTTGTCATGTTACATGACAAGAACCCAATTTTCCTACACACACATTTAATTACCCTTCAAGCCTTTAATTTTTTTTCTCACTTCAGAGATATATAAATATATTATGAGTGTGTAGGAAAATAACTTTTGGGTTGTAAATTGATTCAAAAACACAGATTAGTTCTTTATATATTCTAAATTTTGAAGGCGCAGGTTATATTTACGCCCCCTTTTTTGTTATACAAACTCTTCAAGCTACAATATATTCTCGTATTAGAGATATATAAAACCATTAATGTAGTCTCACCCAACAGCTTAACTTTTGGGTTGAATTGATTCTTCACAGATTATCTTGGATTATTCTAAATTTAGAATACCTAGTGGGTTCTCATATTAGGAGGAGTATTAGAGATATATAAAAAAAACTATTAATGTAGTCTCACCCAACAGTTTAACTTTTGGGTTGAATTGATTCTTTACAGATTATCTTGGATTATTCTAAATTTAGAATTTGATTGTTTTATAATCTTTCATGTATACTTTTCGTTAAATAATAGCATAACATTGTTTTCTGCAGCAGTTCCAACGCACATCCACTTGTAGTGGCAGCACATCCACAAGAACCAAATCAGTTTGCTGTAGGACTGTCAGATGGTGGAGTTCATGTCTTTGAACCCCTTGAGTCTGAAGGGAAGTGGGGTGTTCCTCCTCCCATTGAGAATGGGTCAGCAAGCAATGTAGGAGCTACTACTTCAGTTGGACCTTCTTCAGATCAAGCCCAAAGATGATTAATGTCAGCTTAAGACAAGTTTCTTTTACATACTTGGCTTGCTGGCTATCTATTTCAAAGAACTTCTAAATTTGTACTTTTTAGTTTAATTAATGTAGGCCACTCGAGAAATCAGTTGATGAGGAGCACATTCACATCATGTCAGGAGCAACTCAATTTCCTTGAAACCAAAACTACATTGTAATTTGCCAATAGATGTGGAAAATTCTTTTTTAAGTTTAATGCTACAGATGTAGAAGTTCCGTTTGAGTACTTTCATGCTTCTTCTGGCTATTTAATTAGATTGGTTGATTCTAACTTGTTGCTTTTTTTGTGAGTTACATCTAGTCGCAACACGTATCTTACTAGGCTATTATTGTCTTTATCTTTCTCGTTGTTCCCATATTAATGTAGTATAAAATCTTAAATGGTTCTCTTTGAACCTCGTGACATGTTTTGCCCAAGGTTCACGTGCAAAGCTGTAGATTTTTTACCGTTTGGTTCAGGTTGGATGGGCTTTTTTTAAGAAAAAAAGCACTTCTCGAAAAAAGGATTTAGCTTTTAAAAAAAGCAGAAGTCATAAAAAAGTAAAAAATTTACTTTTTTTCAGAAGTTAAAAATTTTAGCTTCTCATAAAAGCAGAAGTCAAAAGTCAAATATTTTTTTTCAAAAATTAAATATTTTTCTTAAATTCTAAATAGCTGTAACTTTTATAAATAAAGATGATTTTTTTTTAAAAGTCAATACAAACGGCCTGCTAGTTAGTCGTTTCAAAAACAAAGTTTCCTGTGAATGAAGAAAAACTTGAGAAAATACCTATTGTGGATTCTTTAAAATGATGTTCAGTGTGAACTTGTTACGGCTAAAATTTTAAAATATTTGTTTCAAAACGTTTTATGATATACTTTTATAAAGAATTTATTCAAGTCTTATTTCTTTAAGAAAAAAAAAGCACTAGAACATTTTTTTAAGTAGATTATCAGAACTTTTTGTACTTTATTCAATTATCTTAAAAGTTTTAGTCACTTTTTTAATTAAAGACTTTATTTCTTTTTTTGAAAAACGTACAAACCCAAGATACTGAATAAGGGAAATTTTAATATGAACCGGCCCATCAAATTTTTTATGCTCTTTTTTTTTTTTGGTAAAAAAAATACTCTTAAATCCCTTTTTTTTGTCTTTTATTTCCCCCTCTATCCTTTTTCTTTTCCATTTTTGGTCAGGAGCATCTTGCTCCGGGCCCATAAAATAATTGCTCCTTAGTAAGGACCAAAAAACAAATGTCCGTTATTTTTATTATGGGAAAAGTGTTGATCATTTTAAATGACACAACTTATATCCTTTCACTCTCACAAAGAGATGAGACCCCTTTGTCAACTCTCTCCCCTCCTTTATCTATTTCTTCCTTTCTTTTGACACAACCTTACATCCTTTAAAATTCTCTCCCCTCCTTTATCTATCTCTTCCTTTCTCTTAAAATGACACAACCTTACATCCTTTAAAATTACACACACTTTACCCTTTTGTTATAGGAAAAAACTAATCTTATGCGACTGTGATAAATTTCTCTTTTACACACCATTCGATAACTGTGTCACATTTTTTATTTTTTATTTTATTTTTCAAGTGGTGGAGTCCACAAATTTATCTCTATAACATGAGATAACTTATCTCTTTCAACATGAGATTAATGAAACCTTTGTTATATAGTGAAAAAATCAACAAACTTGATGTTTTTACTTCATATTTTAAACATTGCTCAGCGTCGGCACATAAATATATACAGTGAAAAATTCAACAAACTTAGATGTTTTTACGTCATATTTTAAACATTGCTGCAGCGTTGGCACATAAATATAAAACTTTTATTTTACCTGGTTGGAAATATTTGCTCAGTATGTATAAGTTCACATATTACTGCGAAAGTTTTAGCTTATTATTAACGAAGTAAAAATTGGGATTATGTTTTTTTTACGGTTTAAATCAATGTTATTAAATTCGGCCTTGACCCGATTGAGGTACTTGATCACTGAATTACTATTCAACCACATAACCCAGTAAAAATATATAAATATATAATTTATATTAAAAAAACTATAAATATACTTAAATACTTGTAAAAAAATGATACCAATGTTAAATATTTTAATATGAAAATAATAAATTACACACCATTGTCTAACAAAAGATCAATCAAACATAATATTTGTGATACTAATGTTTTAGGTTTAGTAAACGACATCTCTAATTATAAATCAAATTAAAATTCCCTGAATATTGCATAATCAAAATAATATTAGTGTAGTAGGTACATAATCTATGAGTTAATAAGCTATAATTCATTCAAATATTTCAAAAGAAAACAAACCATTTGTATTTGAGAGTAAAAAAAAGAAGACATCAATTAATGAAAATAAATAATTTTTTTTTTTTTTGTAAAGACCGGGTTAAGTCACTGATTGAATCGACCGGGTCACCGATTTTTACGAAAACCGGTCGGGCACACCAGGTCACTTTACGAAAACCGGTCGGGCACACCGAGAATTTTACGAAAACCGTTCGAGTTGCACCTCGCCACACCGATTCTGTAACATGACCAGTTCAATATAAAAACCGGTGCGGTTATATGACCGATTCACCGGTTTCCGAGTCAACCCGCCTGGTCAATCCGATTTTTATAACATTGATTTAAATAACTCAGTTAATTTTATAGGTTCGCTTAACTGATCTACATTTCTACATTGAGCCCAAATATTTTTATAATTATAATTTATTTCAGGATTATAATAGTCTTTCATTATAATTTTTTGATTTTTCAATTCAAAACGACGTCATTTTAAGAGCGAGTGTAAATAACTTATCTACATTCACTATAGAAACATTAAAACCTAATTTTATTTCTTTAATGTTTCAACAATAAGAGTTATTTAAACAATTATAAAAGAAATCATTTTTCTTTTTAACATCACAATTTACTTGGGCACAAAACACTTGATTTTATACAAGATTAGAAGTTGCATCCTCTATTTCCAAACATAAAAATAAAATAAAATTTATTAGTCTATTAACATCTGCTCAATAAGAGTTATTCGCCAATTTTTTACCACACCGTAGCATCAATCTTTTACATCATATACACTAACAAAATAAAAGAAAGCTTCGCACCACAAGGAGGCAATTTACACCTTCCATAAAGTCATTAGCCTATGTACATTTTGAGGTTGTCTTTCCATGCTTCTCGAACATATGTCAGTACGACTTATATATATACACATTAAAATACCGCCCTAACTATTCTGGCCGAAAGCTTACCAGATTCGGGAGGTATGTTGATTGAAGTCTCTTAATGTCATTTGCTGTCACCTTGCAGGACTCCAATGTCAGAGATCTCAAGTTCTTGAGTGTTTTCAAATGCTGCAATCCAGAATTGGTGATACGAGAATTTGAAACATTCAAAGAAATCAACCCAGTAAGCCCTGTAATTGTGTGCATAAACATGAGAGCAGAGACATATAGCTAATTACAACCACCTAAGTTCCACAACTCTACCATTAAATGCAAACCGTTGTTTTTCATCATGAAAATACCATTAAAAAGTCAGAAAATTTATTGCAACTACGATTCACAGGACCTTTATTTCTAGAGCTTACTTTCAGTTATGGTCCTGTGCTTGGAAATTGCGAAATAAGTACCACGCATTATGTAAAAGAAAACAACAAACATTTAGATAACTTCACTTTTCATAAAGAATCAGACATGTTCGCCATCCAGTAGTGCAGGCACAACATTGATTGTAAAAGAATCGGATGCATGTTACCCTAAAAAAGAAAAAGAACTGAATGGAACATTTTTTTGGTGAATGAATTGGACAAGAAGCCTACAAAAAATACAGAAGAACTACACGTCATCAGCTCGGGTCAAAGGGACCCGGAAAGCATCAGTAGAAAGCAGATAGCTTACTGGGATTTTGTGACAATAATAGACTTCAGGATCAGGTTATACCAAACACTTGACTACAGCATTGCAAACTTTGTGTTATACCATTGCCCTTGCATATCACAATGAAAGTGTGCGTGTTTGATTTCTTGACAAAAGATTCATATAGAAAGAATATCGTAAGAAATAAAGACAATAATGGAACCACCCAGACATAAATTGAGTTAATTTTAGATATTTTTTGCTCACTTAAAACTGGATAATTGGCAACCTAACTTCATTGCACCTTTCTGAAGAACCAAAACATTTACACCCCAACTGCAGGAATTCAAACGAATCATCATACATTTTCCAACTAGAAGCAAGTCAAATAGGAAACTTATTGATGCATATAAAACTTTCAATGCAGACACCCTTTAAAAAGAAAAAATATCTCTTCAAATTTAATCTAGAATCCAAGCCATACGACTTCCTTTTTATCTTTTTCATGTGGTTATTTAGGTTTTCAACATGGTCAAGAGGAAAATAAAGAAAACAAAATGAGACCACGTGTTTCTCAAACAAAACAAAGGTCTGCAAAAATACCGGAAATTAACTCCAGGGTTTTGTCCGTAAGGTTGCAGTTTTGTGATAAATTCAAGCACATCAGAGAAGAAAGCTCTTTGATATTTTTCACACCAGCATCAGTCAATCCTCCACCGCATATTTCCAATGACCTCAGGTTCTTAAATTCTGTTTCACAATAGACACAGCAAAACAGTGAAATCAAATTAAAACTGAAATGGGCTGAATCAAAGAACTAACATTAACATGTAGTTAACAGAATACAGCTGACCACAAGGGGGATTTAAGATTAATTTGGAGCTTATTTGACAAAAGAGGTTCGTCAAATTTACTGTAAATATCAACCAGTAGGTGCATAATCTTTTTACGCGAGACTAACATATCTCAACTGGGACAGAGGGAGTTAAAGACGACAACTACATATAATAATTGTCAAATTGAGATTTAGTGATCAGAACAAACTTATGAGCCCAAAACAATATATTTTCAAATAAAATTAAGCTCATGCAATTTAACTGTAACAGTTATAACAAGATAGACTTCTGTTTCTTATATAAAGGCAAGAAACAAAAACAGAAGGCCAAAAGATATAAGAAAACCGCATTGTTGGAAAATTTAGACTATGTATCCACAAATAACTATTTTCAGCTTCTGGTCATGTGAAATTGAAATCTCTGGGGCTTTGCTTGAATATCTAATGACAGGTGGAATTGAATGGAATTGAGATAAAATGGAATAAAATTACCATACCATTGTTTTATTAATCAATATTCCCACATGTATGTTTTATGATGGAAAGGAGGAAAGTTTCCCCATTATTTGGGAAGTGAACGAAATGGTAAAAACGTTTGTAAACAATAAGTTAGTTCCATCCCATACCCCCACAAATTGGGGGAAGGGAAAGAAAAATAGAGGTATTGGATGGAATAGACTCCATCGTGTTGCATTTCATTCCACCATATTTTAAACAATCCAAACAATGATAATTAATACCAATCCATCAACCAAAACATAGACTAGAGATAGTTGCAGGAATTTAATATTAGAAACATTGTATACTTTTCAAATAGTTTGTCCCAAAATCCGTGATTCGTGCACCAAACAAATCCAGGTCAGTGAGGCCAGTCAAACCTGCATCAGAAAATTCAGAATGATGCATTCAGCAAAATTAAGCTTTTCAACTAAGGAAACCAAATTCATGTTTTGGAAAAGTAATTAAGATACGGCAAACTCAAGGAAAGACTAGCTGGAATTAAACGTAACATATTTCCAAAAAAAAAAAAAAATAGTAACAAATCAATCAAATTGAACAGGATTAGAGATCATGTACAAAACAAAAAAATACAAAACATTCTTTGAATTGTAAATTTTTTTGTAGGAAACCATACTTGTAAGGGTTGCCAGTCCAGCATCAGTAATTTGGTAAGCATCCAAATTAAGTGATTTCAGAGATGAGAGTCCACACAATTTCCTTAAACCGTTATCACTAACCATGGTGAATGACAGATTTATTTTCTCCAGACTAGACAATCCTACAAGAAATAGAATAAAAAAAATAATCAAAGAAAAACTAGAGTCCATGGCGAAGGTTGTCAGAGAATTCTATATCACAATATCTCATGCAAATAATATTCTTTATGTCGTATGAGTCACCTAACTTTGACAGTTCAAAGAGGTTACCTTATGATAACATCAGCAGTTTGCCCGAACATTCAAATGTAATATACAAAAAAAAAAAAAGGGGGGGGGGGGGGGGGGGGGGTTTGTAATAAAGCTAACTTCAACAGAAAGGAATGCAACCCAAAATACACAATCATAGAGATAGGGAAGCAGTCCTAAATGCCCAAATCAGATGAGGTACAATAGAAACAACGATCAGAGATAATTATAGTACATGAAAGTATCTCTCAAAATGGCTAGGATCACCAAACCCAAATAACATTGAAAGTCCAAGCAGAAGTTACTCTTAAAAGCACACAAACTACGAAACTAATAAGGAACTGGCATATCAAACCAGACAAATGGTGTAGCCCACTGCTTCCAACTTCCGTATCGGACAATTCCAAGCATTTCAATTGCTTATGGCCTAAAAGCATCGAGAAGAAAACACTTTCACTCAAGGCAGAAATGTGCATTTCCAATGACAAATCACATGCAATACAATCATTCTTCAAATTAATAATTTGAAACCAATTATGCATGTGCTAGATTACTTTTTTTTTTGTCCTTTCCTTTTTGCAAAACTTATTGGCAACAATTTCGTCCAGGAAGTCATCACTAAGAGACAAGGAGAAAAGAGGAAATTCAATCATCTACCTGCCAGGTTGACCAATCCCTCATCACCAACCCTACATGAATCAAGGTTCAAGCTCTCCAACTTCGTCAATCCTGCTTGAGAATATTCATCCGATTGTTAGATACACTCATCTTCATTAATTCAAATATAATATCTTTATTCTGCCCAAGCAAAACGACTTTACATTTTTCTGTTATATCTGTTAACAATGCAGGAGTATTCAGCATACAGTTAATCTGTGTGTACAAAATAAGCTATGTCAAGAACAATAACTGCAAGCAATATTATATCTTGAAACTCCACGAGATGGTAAGAATATTTTTCGAACTAGAGATTGGTGTATGTCTATATCAGTACTAGAAAGGTAGGTTTGTATCAGAGAGTCATTAAGTCCCAAAAGTTGTAGCAAAATTATTACCCCAAATGATGACATTTCCAAGTCAGCAATACGACATCATCAATCAAATTTAAAAAGATATAGTTGAGCCCCCCCACCCCACAATAAAAAAACCTACAACAAATCAGATTATGAATAATTTTCTTTCCATTTATTTTTATAATTGCATTATTTTTAAAATTTAATTGATGGATGGCAGTGGCAGACCTGACTTGGACTGCCACATAATTTGGGACAAATATTTTAACATGCTTTTTTTGGGACAAATCATGATTCCAAATCTTGCAGTCATGGAAAAGGTTAGATTTTACTCCCTAGCTGCCATGGCATGTAAAACTTCCATTTCAGACTATCTGACTCTTGTTTATAGATGGTTTATAACTTCACAGCAGTCCTGGATAAATTAAGAATGTAGGAGGGGAGGAAAACAGAGAGAGACAGAATCGGGTCAATATTTGAAATCACCTTTCAAGTGAGCTAAACATGAATCTGTTATGTCACTAAATCCCAAGTTTAATACTTTCACGTTTTCCAGTCCTGTAAAATAAATAAATAAATTACGTAATCTTACAAACGTGATGCCCTCAATATATTTTTTTTTTTTGGTGCCAAAAAAATAAAACCCAATAGGCATATTATGAAATATATAAGTAAAGCATGAAAGAAGTTGCTATAAAATTCTTAACAACTTACGTGAAAACTTTTCACATCCATTGTCAGAAAGATTACATCTATTAAGATTCAAGTTCGATAGGGCCGGAAGCTCTGGAAGGAAGCATAACAACGTCATTAAGTCATCATATACTAGAAAGACATAATGAAGTTACACTTTGGACATTCAACAAAGAAAGTTAACTGATAATAATAAAACTAATTGCAGTTGGTTCAAAATAACATGCATGTTCAGTGTACACCTCAGTCAAGCAGAAACACATAATATTAGAACCACATATCATTTGGAACAAAATTTGGGTTCCTTTTGTAAACACATTGTAAAGAATGGTTTTTATATTATCTCTAGCACGTCCACTCACACGGTATTTGATGGGCTTTTGGGCCCTTTTTTATCGATGTAGGGGGCCAAAAAGAGAGCCCAAGTGGAAGTTGAGAATAATAAGCTGATGGTGAAAGAGGATGAAGGAGGAAAGTTAGTTATTGGGGAAGCTACGTGGCAAGCTATGCATGGTGAGAGCATAGTGGGAAAAACATGGAAGGAACATTCGGGGAGGTTGTGATGATATAGGGTGGTTATGGTTATGAGAAAGGTTAAGCATGAATTCAGCATTTTGGTGAGTGGGGAATTGGGATCTCTTAAGAGCCTAGGTTTATTGGTTCCAACTTCTAAGGGTGAGCTTGAATTTTTCTGGAGGTTTTAAGTCACTGGGAAGGGATATCTCAGTAGCTAGTTAATCAATTTAGTGTCATTGAGTCTGTAACTTCCTTCTTAATTTGAGTATAGTGTTTGTATTTCCTGTTGGGTTCCAATCAGGTAGTCAGAATAGGATATTTCCATATGGTCTTGCTGCATTTCCTCGAGACACTGATCTAAGGAAACAATTTATCTTGATTCGTTAGATGTTTTCTCTATTCTGATATACCGGTACCATCAATATTATACCACGTCAAGCATTAACTCAACCCAAAAGTTTAAACTATTACACGCATGCACAGGCCCACCAACTCGTATTAAGAAATTCCACATTAAATATTTATTAGAAGAATAAGGCCGACAAAGATCGAAATCAGGACCACTTGGCCACACTGGCTCTAATATCATGAAAAACTTAAATTATTAGGTCAAGGCTCATGAATAATTTTTACATTATATTTTTTATAGACATCAAGGTTTGGACCCCAATACTTAAGTTTAAATAAAATATTAATAAACCATATAAATCTTTTATGATTGGAATCACGTTCCTCCACCCCATGCTTTTCTGTCTAAAGTTTCATTGTTAGTGGACTTTCCTAGCTCAAATCACAATCGGCTGGAAGTGATATGCTGAAGGCATCCTAACAAACACAAAGTGTTTCAGCTTCAAGCTTAAAACATTCATCTACTCCACAAGAAAAATTCCTTAACAGAATTCATTTCTTTCTAAAGTTTCAGTGGTAGTGGACTTTCCTAGCTCAAATCACAATCGGCTGGAAGTGATATGCTGAAGGCAGCCTAGCAAACATAAAGTGTTTCAGCTTCAACCTTAAAACATTCATCTATTCCACACAAAAAATTCTTTTACAGAATTCATGGGCCAAAAAGGAAATAACCAAGATTACATCCTAACAACTAGTTAGTTCTAGTAAGCCTAAATATAATCATAACAAAATTAACAGAATAAAAGAAGAAATTCAACCTGCAAGAGAATCCAAGCATGCAGCTGTTACAAGGCACCCTTCCAAATTTAATAGGGCAAGCTTTTGTAATCCTGGATGGAATGAACCAATACAAATTGAAAATGGATGAGAGAGACAAACATGAAATGATGAAACTCGAAATTTCCTCTAAACTGGTAGGCTGAGATGCTTGAACATTGAACAAAATCAAATTTACGAGGATAAATGGCAAACAAATAAATATATTTTCTAAGAATGAATTTTTAAAACCACGTCTACATTTAAAAAATTGAAGCAGAATAAAAATTGAATATCTAACTGAATTAAAACAAACAAAAATAACGAACTAATTCAATCTTAAAAATCAATCATCTAATCTTAAAAATGTTTAGTTGATAATTGTATGAAGTACTATACATTCCCATAAAGCTTTTATTGATAATTTAGTTGAAGAAAATCTTGTTACACACAAACGTGGTTGCCAGCACAAACATCAATCATCCCTTGCATCTTCACACACACACAGGAGACACAGATGAAAATACTTTGAAGAAGATGAAAATACTTTGAAGAAGATGAAAATGCTAGGTTAAGCCTATCTTTTTCAATCTTCATTCTCCAAGAGAGAACAATATCATAAACAAGTATTATTGCACAGAAATATAAACCTTTCTGAACACAATCATGTAAGAGTACCAGGTATAAGATAATCATATTATCCCTATTGCTCTGGAACATCATAATAATACAAGGCAACGCACAATACCTTTCAAAAAACTGATGCCAAAATCGGTGACTTTACTGCAAGAAATCTCTAGACTTTTTAAGCTTGCCAGCTCTGGAAGAAAATTGAATTAAAAAAATTGTATTGTTAATTATTGAACCATATGTCTATTAAGAAGACAATGATTACTTGTATAAACACAAAGGTGCACTGACAATTATATGGTTGTCAAACATAACTGTTGTAGCGTGTTCTATTCTAAAGATATGAAACCATTCATGTATTTTCACTCAAGGTAATTGAACTTGGGTGGAATGTGTAGTTCCTTAGAAAGAGAATACCAATAATCTGAACAGGAACTACTACATAGTAGAAAACTGATAGACCCAAGGAGCCCAAATCATCTAAACCCATTCTGTCTTATGCTCGCGATAAAAATAGAAGGAAAATTAATTGGGCTCCAATGAATGCTGTAGCAGCTAAGGAGAGTGAGGATCCAATGAATGCTGTAGCAGAGGAGCGTGAGGCTGACACTTCTGTTGGAGAATGAATTGGTTATGTTGAGATATATAGTCACACATTGGTTGGATGAACAACTAATGTGGAGTTTATAAGGCCTTGGGCACTCCCACCTTTGAGCTAGCTTTTGGGGTGGTGTATCCTAAGGTTCTTTACATGGTATCAGAGCCTCGCCGCCCCCCACTTTCTCTTGTGGAATTTCTTTCTTCGCACAGGTAGGTGGGCCTGTGCATTGTCCACTCTTCAAGCCCAATGGGCTCTCGTGTGAGGGGGCGTGTTGAGATATATAGTCACACATTGGTTGGATGAACAACTAATGTGGAGTTTATAAGGCCTTGGGCACTCCCACCTTTTGAGCTAGCTTTTGGGGTGAAGTATCCTAAGGTTCTTTACAGGTTATGTGAAGTTGTTATTTAGGTGTGTGGTGGGATGGGTTGAGGCACCTTTGGAAGGTCTTGGAATTAGGCCAAGCTTGGAGATATTCAGGGCGTCTCATATGTGCCCTGCTGTTAGAATTGTGTCTGTTATTACTTTTCTGTAATGCTTGTTTGCTGTATTTGTTATTTCTTGTGTAAATGAGGTCATCCTTGATTTCTTTTCGTTGAGTTAAATACAAACAGTAGAGATATTTTCATTTCTAATTGTTTGATCCTATCAAAAACACACTGACTGCTTAAAAGAAAGACGTCTGACTAAGCTCTGGTACAATTTTCAGCAACTTTGATAAAAAGAAAGAGAAGCACGACAAACCTGATAGAGGCTTTATATCAGAATCTGTTATGCAATTACACCACTTTAAATTGAGAGACTCCAACTTGATTAAACCTGAAAAATATGGACCAAATCATTGGGTTGAAGTTACATGAAAATCATTGTACAGTTGCACAAAAACTGAAACAGAATTCCTTCATCTTTATATTATCCTTTTGTGTGAGTTCTTAGTTACATAGACAATAGAGATTAAAGCTAATTAATTTTAGGGGTGGAATTCCTTATTCCATATATAAGGATTTTATGAGTGTATAAAGTATTCGGATCCATTTTGGTAGATATTTTCCCCTTTCGTTTGAGTAAAAGATCTTTTGCCCAGGCATTTAACCAGAAAACCAGCCCCTTTCTGATGGTATTCTGATCCCATTTGCCCAACCCTTATTTCTTTAAATGCCTTGTTTATTTTGAAGTGTTGTACCCTGTATCACCAATAAATAATTGTAATTGAAAAACAACTAATACTAGGAAAAAGTGAAGTCAGCAATTGATTCTTATTTTAGCTATCCAAAGTACTAGGCAAGCATGAAGGTTGAAGGTTGCTAAAAAAAGATTACTCCACTTGGGTTCTCCGTAAATACATTCCACTTCATTGACAGCTCAATGTCACTTGTAAGTTGAAACAACTAACAAGTGTGATATACAATAGTTAAAATATATAAAAAATATCGTATATATCTAAGAACAGTTTAGATTTATTAGCACCAAGGCGGAGTAATCCCTATAATTTCAACAGCAAGAATACATCAAGGGATACATTAGCACCATTAAGAACAAAATAAGTTTAGCAGATAGAAAATTCAAAAATCTTTTGAATGCTCTATAATAATAAAGAACATTGGTTAGTAAAGTTTCACTTATCACACAAGATTACATTTAAGAACCAACCTTGAAGATGAACAAGGCCTCCATGAATCCCAGGACATCTCTGTAAATCCAACTTGACCAAGTTAACAAGACCAGAAAATGTACTCATCCCTTGAGCAGATATTGAATCATTTCTTCTAAAACTTAAACTTGACAAGTTTGACAGACCTGGAATATCAAATTACAGTTGTTGTAAAACTTTGGTAAAAGCAACTTATGGACAAAATTTCTGGACATAAGTAACATCACATGCAATGTTGTTAAAACGTAGAGTCTATGTAAAAACGGTAGGGGTGAGCAAAAACGTAAAATCACAAAACGTAAACGAAACGTAAGAGTTTACTAACGTATTAAAAATAAAATATATATCCAACATATATTAAACCAAAACCCACAAACATGTTTATTTTATAAGAATGTCAATTTTAATCATTGTTTTAATTTATATAGAACAATTTTAATGTATTAATTATATAAGTTATTAAATTTAAGGTAATTAATGACTAAAAATATATATATGTTTTTTTATTATTACATGTTATATATATTTGAACTATGCAAAAAAAAAATTCATATTAAGTTTCGACACTACGTTTGAACCGTTTCGGCTCAAAATCCGTTTTAACTACCATTTTGACTCGATTTTGGTCATAAAAACGTAGACACAGCCCGTTTTTACGTTTCGACACTACGTTTTTACAACACTGATCACATGAATACCAGCACTGTATGGAAGACAACCAGATGAGGAAAATTTGGAAAATGTTATAACAATAAAAGGCTAAGGCTGATAGCAGAGAGGTAAACATAAACAATATTATACAACATATTATACATGGAATGCAAAAAAACCACTTCAGCCTCACTATGCCGAATTCATATGTCGAATTTAATTAATTGGTAGGTGAGCATTGAAAACATTTCCATTCTTTGCAAGAAACCTCAATGATGGGAAAACAATCACGTCAACTCCACTATGCAGAATTTCATTCTTTGAAATTAAGTCACATGGTATATTAAAAAGCAGAAAATTACAGTGAAAATATAACAACATTAAATGTCATAGTTCATGCAGAAGATCCACATAAGATTTCCATATGCATATTTTTGAACATCAACTGAAAAGTAAATTAGAAATAGGTGGGCAAATAGGAAATAAATTTTTAGAAAAATAGAGAAAACTACATGAGGAATACTTGGTAAAAACCTTTCCAATCTGGGAAATTAATGACCCTAAGTGGTTGATGATATTCAAATATAATTGATGAGTAAACACCAGTTCATTTAAACAACCACTAGAATGGTCAATGTTCTTAAATCGAAAATCATTTACCGAGAATTCCTTGTTTGAATTTTTTCCAAGAAAAGACATTGTAGCTATTCGCATAAGAGACATTTTTACGAACTGGCAGCATGAGTTTGCTAGACTAACATTTAATAAGTTATCCTGTAGAATGGAAAGCAACGCAGCATGTACACCCACTTCCACACCAATGAATGGACACAGTTTACCCATGGAATATTGGTAAGATATTTCTGTTCTTTGTTTTGTACAATGAATTGAAATATAAAATATATAACAAAGATTCCACGGGACCAACACCCAAGTGTAAATAGAGGAAATAAATTAATAACTGCAGATGCATAGACTGATTCCTTAACAAAGACGCAAATAAAGGGAAAGAAAGAATACCACTGATGCTCTCCAGTCCATGATCCGAAATCTGGTCACAGTGATTTAGATTTAAGGAAATAAGACTTTCACAATCTTTAAGGTAAGTCAGCCCAAAATTTGTGACATCAGACCCAGAAAGATCTAGAGAAAGTAAAGAGGAACCCTGTGACGAGATGACATCCATCCAGGTATCATTAACACCAGCATATCCTCCCAAATAAAGATCCTGTCAAAAAAGCAATAAGAACTCAAACCATTTAGATCAAGAACATATAATGAACCAGCTCAAGAATTTATTCAAAATGATTTACCTGGAGAGCACAATCTCGAAAAGCTTCAAGGGAAGCACCAGTTAGACGTTGGGAGTAAACCAATTTATTAATAATTTGCTGACTTATATCCCGCGGCAGCATAGAAAATGTGTTATATTTATCAATATCCTGTTGAGCAAAAATTGCAGTAATTAAATCAAAATATGAAGAGTCAGGACAGAGAAAACTTTTTGCTTGAATAATACCTCATTTATTTTCTGGATGCACAAGTCCAACAGTGATGGACATTCCCCTTTTCGCAAATGAAAATCTACAGATGGATAAGAAAAGGAGGATGTCCACCATTTCGAACTCCCACATCTGCAGCATCTTAGTGAAAGTCCTCTACCATGACTATCTTCATTATCCCGCTCTTGCTTCCTAGAACACGCTCCCCCCATCCAGGAAATATTCTCTTAATCAATATATATCATAAAAATCGCAGCAGAACACTAGTGTTATCCATTCAATAACCAAAAATGAACATATGCAACCAACTTCACCCTGTAAAAAAATAAAACGGAAGAGTACAGCTGAATAAGTTTTCAGCATACTTGATCATTCACGAATTGACTTCTCTTAAAACCATTACGAGTTCTATTTACAACATCAACCTCATCCACAAATAGCCAAATATCAAAACCGTCGAATCAACTCGAAAAAAATATCAGAATATCAGCCACCACCACACCATAATCAGCACTTACCATATGCGTCTTAAGCAAGACTCCACAGTCCACAGCATATCTATAATAACTCACTACGCGCCAAAAAATAACATCCATATGCCAAAATCAAATAAAAAAACGGATTCATCCTCATAAGAATACACGAATTCAAAACACTACAGCTAAAAATTACAGTTAAATAACTAAGTAAAATGAAATTAAAAAAACAAAAAAGAAACAGCGCCATATCTACAAGAGATGATCGAACCGCAGAGACTCCAAAATCCAGAGATTTTCTTCAAACAAGATTTTCAGATAAAAATGAATATAGAAACGAAAGACGATTCTCGAAGCCGGAGTTCAGAACACTACAGCTAGCAATTACAGTTAAATAACTAAGTAAAATCAAAATTTAAAAAATAAACAGAAACAGCGCCATATTTAAGAGTTACAAGCGATGATCAAACAGCAGAGTCAGAGACTCCAAAATCTACAGATTTTTTTCAAACAAGATTTTTATAAGAAAAAAAAACGAAAATAGAAACGAAAGACGATTATCGAAGCTGTGAAACGAAGGTTGAGAAAGAAGATAACAGGTAGAGTTTGTAGCAGAAAACGTACACTGACATGATCGATGAAGCAGTGAAGCAATCAGAGAAGAGAGTCACTTTCTTGTTGCAGATGAAGGTGAAAACGTGGGAGTGAGTGCAAGAAAAGAGAGTAGTTGCGTTGGTTGGGGAGAAAAACTGCGAACGCGACGTGGTTCGTAAGCCGAGCCTCGATCCGAACCTACTAGCAGAAGAAACGTGGCGAATATTGTTGGTTTGGATAAGAAGGAAAGGAAAGGAATCAAGGAAAGAGAGAAAGAGGAAGAGGCGGGATTCTCTTGACTTTATCCATTTGGAGGAACACACGTGGGACCCACTCTGTTACCTTTGGAAATATGTGCACGCAATGATGCAATCTTTGCTACATTAATTAACATTTAACAATCATGACATTACTTGTATGTTATTATATCATAATTTCGACTTCCAACCTACTAAAGCATATATCCTTTACGCTATTGCCCGAGTAAATCCAGTAAATTTTAAAATTGAAAAAATTAATTCATCAAGTAAAGTTGGGCTTATTACAATTTAGTGCAAATCAACTTTGATTTTTTAAAAGGTAACTTGAACCTAAGAGTGATTAAAATTATGTAATATATAATGAAAAGTTGAGCATGTACTGTTTAGTAACTCAAGTAGTTACTCACCGACACTGACACGGGACATGACACGGCATGTTGATATGTTATTTTTTAAAAATATTATATTTTGACATGTTGGGACACGTTTTAATATTAAATAATATTTTTAATATATATAATATAATTTATATTGAATACATATAACAGCCCATAATAAGTCATATAACCAATCAAATATTCAAATTTTATAACATAAATATAAATAAATTTTCGTACCTCGTTAATTTTTCATGTCAAGTTTCATATCAGAAAAAATTAATTTATAAATTATTTTTTTATGTTTAGTTAATAAATTGAAATTAAGACCTAAAAAAGAAGTATCGGATGCGCGTCGAACCTTTGACCGCGTGTCGAAAAAAATTGATTTCGTGTAAAAAAGTTGATCGCGTATCCCAAAATATTAACCACATTTAGATAATTAAGTGATTAGGTCAACTTCGGTATAAAACTACATTTTTATTTTTTTAGTAAAACAAAATCTATATTTATTTACCCTTCTTATGAGAGTTTAATATATGAGTAATAATTTTCTCATGCAGTAGCAACGTAAATATTATCTCTTATTGACTCATTTATGTAAGTGGAATCCACTTTTGAGGGAAAAAGAAAAGAAATAAAGTGAAACCATCTTAAATTTATATGTGTAAGAGATAGATTCTATTTTGTGTAATATAAGGATAATAAATCCCTTAATATATACATCTTTCAAGAAAATTGTCAAGTCTCGGCAAAAGAATTGCAAACGTCAAATTTAACGGCAGAAATTACAGTACACATTCTAACAAACTCAACTCTTCTCTACGAATTCTAACAATATCACACTTGATCTCCATGCTTATAATTGAGAAAGAAGAATGAATTATTAGATAATCAAGAGTGAAGTTCATAAATATCATATTAGATTTTCAGCCCTGAATGGATGGCAACCACTCCCCCAACTAGATTCTCATACTCTACGTTCTGGAACCCTGCATCCGCAATCATCGATGCAAATTTTTCCTGTAAAATCCATCAATTAAAATAGATTAGTCAACATAGAATAATATAACTCAAGTAGATAACTCAGACGCATTTATCCAACAAAAAAAAAAAAAAAAGATAACTCAGACGCAGGCTTCCTTGACATTTGAATTCTCATCAGAGAAGTTTCTACTCAATACTTATGATGGGCAAACAAGCATACATAAAATTCCCAAAATTTAAAGATAAAACTCCACAAAGTAGAGAACAGACAACATTTGTGAGTAAAAAAGCCAATAATTTAGAGGCTAGATTTTTCATATTTAATGTGTTTCTTGGCTTCGTAATTGACAGGATAAAGGGTGCTTTTAGTAAAAAAGTCAAACCACACTTGTGCTCATGCTATATGCAGCAAATATGAGATCCCAAAATTTTACGCAATCAATTATAGCTTTTAGTAAAATAATAAGATAATAGCTACTCCTACCAAATGTCCACCCAAGCATCCTTTTTCATAAGGGTGAATGCAGGAGAGATTAGTAACATGTTAATAGGCAAAGTCTTTATTTTCTTGCTACTTTTGGGTTTCAATTAAATCATAATTAACATTGGAGATGGCCACCATCAACCGTTTGGCCTAGGACTCATCTTCCACACTCAAAACTTAGTTCATATTTTTCACTAACATACTTGAAGGGGTGACAATAAACTGTAACCAGCCATCTTGAGAAACACCTATAGGTTCGTTCCCAAATGCAAGCGCCAACCCTTTTCTTTCAAGCCAAAAAGAAGTAAAAATATAGACAACTACCAATAGATGGAAGTATGATAACCTGTGAAGGGAAACGCCTGATACTCTCAACTAAGTACTGATAGGATTCCCGATCACCAGCAACCAGCTCTCCCATGTATGGAATAACTGAGAAAGAATAATAGTCATACCTGCAAGAGAAGAGCAACATTAAATTAAAGGTTAAATTCAAGTATGAAAGGAGGCTATGATTCCATGGCAGTGTGCAGTTTACGTAGTTCTCGTTCAAGGGTATCTCGTTGCCCTAGCATCTGTCATGAGGTAGGATTGTGTATATAGCTTCTCTCTCATGCTCTGCCCATGGCTATTTCAAATGAGTTTTTATTACTGATATGCAAAGGTTGCATTTTTTAGCCATTTTGGCTCACTCATTTTCCCCCTCTTTTTAAGAATATTTCTTATCCTCCCCCTAGATATCCATTATCTTGTTTCTTTCTATTAATATATTATTCTTATACAAAAAAATTTAAGTACGAAAATAAAAAGAGGAAATGAGAAATTTCTATGCAAACTTGGATTATGTTATATGCAAAAGGGTCAGAATATGTTTATTACTTCACTATGGTTTCTTCGTATTTTCTTTGTCAAATGTGATTAGCATGCATATTATCAGTCTCTATCATTCTAGCAAAATAGATTGAATGATACTTACAAGTCTTTAAATATTGGGATACCAACATGGCTTAGTTCAAGGCAAAGGAACCTGCCTCCTTGTTTCAATACCCTGTTAAAGAAATGATAAATATCAGTGATTCACTACACATATTAATTGATTGCCATCAGCTGCTAGGGCGTACAAGTTACAACAATCTCTTAAAAAAGTGCAACACACCTATGAGCTTCACTAAGGACCTTCTCTATGTGTGTAACATTCCTTATCCCAAAAGCAATAGTGTAACCATCCATTGAATCATTTTGGAAACTCAAGCTTTCAGCATTTCCCTCCACCCATATAAGGGAGCCATCTTCTCCAAAACCTATTATAATAAGCAGAATATATTCACTCCTAACAAATGCAAAACGTATTAAACCAAAATCCTTTATGAAAGCCCAAACTAACTGATGATATTTTAAGGCATTCTCATTTACCCTTCTCCATGGCCCGCTGTTTGCCAACATTTAACATGTTAGGGTTAATGTCACATACATATATCTGAGTTTCTGCCTTTAAAGTATCTTCAAAAACATCTCGAAGTCCTCTCTGCTTAACTCTGTTTATGTTCTCCAAGATTCTAAAAGCAACATCCCCTGTAAAATCAAGAATTTTAAGCTTGATACAATAACCATTAAACTTATTAATGATTGTATGCAGTAGCAACAGCAGCATCATCACTTTAATTTTCTCCATATTAACACGAAATATTACTGAGAAGAAGCAATCTTTATGTTAAATAAAAATACATCCTACAACTATATTACTTAAAAGAAACTTAAATATATATGAAGCACAGACAGCTTACTTTTGAACAAGTTAAATTACCACCCTATGATCATGATGATGCTTAAATATTGCTCAAATCATGTTCACCTTATGACTTCGACCACCCAGAAACATGTTGCTGAACATAACCCAGCAATTAAATCCTAAAAAAACAACTGCTGCTTGAGCTCTTACTACTCAGATATGCAACAACAAGAATATTAGACACTGACCATTACGTGTTCGAAAGTGGAATGGTTTGCTCCAAATTAAAAGTTTTAAGAAAAATATAAGCAGAAAACAGCTAGATGAATCAGAAAACTTGAAGCAGGTCGAAAACTTGCTCGGTAAACATCTCCCTTTATCCAATTCACAATTTCCTAACTTCTTTCAAGCACTTCACAGATTTTTTTTTCCCAGTCTTGGCACAACAGTTGGTGTTGTTGCCACGTGACCTGGAGGTCAAAAGTTCAATTCATGTAATCAGCCTTGAGGTCAAAAGTTCAATTCATGTAATCAGCCTCTTACAAAAGCAAGGCAAGACTACTATAGAACCACATGATGGGTTTCACCCTTCACTTGAAGCTGGAGCAGGAGCTTTATAGGGGCAAGTCTATGATCGGACACGGACACGGGACACGACACGACATGCCGACACGTTAATTCTAAAAAACGTCATATTTCGACACGTTGGGACACGTTTTGATATTAAATACTTTTTTTAATATATATAATATAATTTATATTTAATACATATAAGAGTCCATAATAAGTCATATAACCAATCAAATATTTAAATTTCATAACATAAATATAAATATAAATACTTTTTTGTACTTTGTTAATTTTTTCATGTCAAATTTCATAACAGAAAAAAATTAATTTATAAAATAAAAAAAAAATAAAGATTAAAAAAAAAAACGTGTCCAAGCGTGTCCTAGCGTTGACCGCGTGTCCGAAAAAACTGCGTGTCAACGTATCGGAAAATATATGTTGACTGCATGGAAGCGTGACCTGTGCCACCAGACACACAAATTTTCTAAAGTTAAGCGTGTCGGTGCTTTCCAGGGGCAAGTTATCCCTTTTTTCATGAATATACTTTACATTGTAATCTCTTGAAGCTTAGGACATGTTTGGTGTAAAAATAAAATAAAAAAAATTAAATTTTAATACTATCCAGCATTTGGCATGATAGTATTAAGATAATATCCTCCAATATTTTAAAAATTAATATATTAAAAAAAAACTATTTTAATATATTAATATTGAAATGATATATTGTAATCCAACACTCATTAATATATCAAGTATCGTAGTAATCCCACAATGCCTGATTGAAAAGTTATACATCATTTTGATGTATTAAGAGGTTCTTTTATATAATTTACTTGTTTCAATAAACAACTGAAAATGTTGAAATTCGACATAAAAGTATTTATCAATATATATCACAACAAAGAGGCCCTTATACACAGAAAGGTAGTATAAAATATAGTGACAAGGAAGCAGACCTGTGCCACCAGCCACATCAAGATGCTTCATTCCAGGAAAAGGATTCAGCTTTGAAACTAACCTGAGAAGTTGAGCCAAAAAAAAAAAAAACAGATTTACACAAAGGCCAACAACAATAGCAATTGCATTAGGATTGAAATGAAGAAAATGATTGTAGAAACGACAATGTAAATGTAAAACCTATCCTTCCACAATCTATGTAATCCAACACTCATTAGATCATTCATAGTATCGTAGTTTGCAGCAACACTCGTGAAAACGTTACCAACCATGCGAGCCTTTTCATCTTCATTTACTTGTTTGAATCCTGAACGTTGAAATGCGACATAAAAGTATTTATCAATAAATCAAAGCGAATTTGGTGAAACTCAACAAGCTAATTACAATTTTTTTGCCATTTAATTATAAATTGAAATTTGAATGCAAAGAGGGGAAAGTGTAAACGAACCAAAGCTTGTAGCATGAGAATGTAGGAGCCTTGAAGTGGAAGATAACATGGGCAAGAGTTTATTCCCAAACCTTCTAGTCACAGTTCTCAAAGCCATGACGAGAAAAAAAAAAAAATAGAATCACAATCAGAATCAGAAATATTGATTAATCGCTTAATTGCATAAACGAAGTTGTGGTGACTTTTAGGTTTGAATGGTTTGGCATAGAAGTATAGATCGAAGTTCAAAGAGCAAAGAAAAAAGAGAGAGATCAGAACACGTGAGGCAGAAGCAGTGAAACGAAGGCAACAACCGCCTCAGGTTCACGTTGGACTTGGACCATTTCCTTCAATGGGTCATGACTCATGATGCTGAACTATTGACCCGGCCCATCCATCCCAGCCAAGCCCAGCCCATTAAATACTAGCCCAAACTTGGTCATCTCTTCTTCATCTATAAATGTTTTGTATACGTAAGGTAATTAAAATCGAATTTTTACTTAAAAATGGAAGGTGAATAAAGCATTATAAAATGTAAAATCATAAAAAGTTATAAAAACGCTTGAAATATTAATAAAAATATTTTGATAAAAAAATCATAAAAACGTAAAAATACTGTTAAATACCATGATATGTGATGTGTGGTGGTGTTTACAATTTTGGAAAATACATAGTGCTTTATACGGAGTAGACTTTTGGATACATGCTATACTTCATGTGTGAGAAAGGGAAAACAAGAAAGTCATTTAAGAGTGCTCTAATGATTTTTTTAATTAAACAAAAGAGGTTGGTTTAAATGGTCTAATGATTTTTTTAATTAACTAAAAAAAGGTTGATTTAAATGATACATGATTGAGTTAAATTCAAATTGTTTCCACCATCAGAAAAGGTTTTGGGTTCATTGTGAATAGAAGGAAAATATGGAGATCGACAACTGACAATCACTTACTAATATATGCATCAGGTTGAGATTTATTGTGACTCGGTGCAAGCAAACGAATTCCTTATAGCACTCGAGGACTGGATTATGTTTTCATCTCATCACTTCCACTTTAGAGAAGTTATATAGTACCATTGATAATACCAAGCTTAGGGAAAAAAAAACTGTAAGGATTCGGGTGTAAAATACATGTTATGCTATATACCTAGTAGGTTAATTGAAAATTATGAAGTCATATTATATGACCAAGTCATTATAATTTTTCCATGAAAATTACTATACTATGAATTAAGCCCATATGAGGAAGAGTTTCTATTATTATTCATAAAATTCCATTGGGACCATACCCAGTTGCATTGTAGTTTCAGGAAATTCAATTGAGGCAATTTCATCCGCATATGCACCTAGCATTTTTAACCTGCTAATCAATTTCACTACCAAAAATTGTTACTACTAACATATCACATCACCATTAGATCAAAAAGAGAGAATGTTAAAAAAAAATTGAAGAAAAAGAAAATGTTGATCTAATGGTGATTAGATAGGTAGTAAGTTGGTAGTAGAAAATTTCAGTAATAAGAATATCCCTCCTCCATCTTTAATGCTTCCCTATTTTCCAAAACATCGAAAGCGAAAATTCCAAAGCTGGTTAATTGAAAATTCATTTAGGTAAAAGCTAGTTTTTGTAACAAATTTCCAGTTCTCATAATTGAAGAGCTACTACCTAAAGGTGGAGAGGGTATTGGTACAAAGAAAAATGCCTGAAAGGCTCCGCCAAAAATATGATAAATTAAAAGAAACCTCTACCTCCCAATCCCACTCCCTCAAAAGATCTTGAAAAGCAGGCCACCATGGGTGGCGAAAAATGGAGCAAATACAAGTGACTCAACCGCCATGAGCTTAATAAGGATGTTTAGTGAAGGGCCTGAAGTATCCTTCAGAGGGTCTCCAATGGTATCGCCAATTACAGCTGCCTTGTGCGGATCAGATCCCTTTGGGCCTAAGGTCCTTGCATGCTCAGACGCACCGGCCTGAAATTTGAAGACCATAAGGAATTTCAATCAACAAAAACCAAAAATACAACCCTATATTAAAAGAGTATTCTTTGGAAATGCAAGTATAAATTATTACCTCAATGTACTTCTTAGCATTATCCCAGGCACCACCAGTGTTGGATGCTGATATTGCGATCTAATAAAAACCAATGCAGAAGAACAAAGATTCAGCAAACTTCACATAATGCTATACTTTCAACCAAACTTCACATAATGTAGTAAGATTAACATTAGTACCTGCACGCCAGAAACTAAAGAGCCTGCAAGAACCCCTGAAAGAGTTTCTACACCAAAGAAGGTACCAACAATGAGTGGTGTGAGCATGACAAGGGCACCTGGAGGAATCATCTCCTTGATGGATGCATCAGTAGAAATCTTGACACAGGTAGCATAATCAGGCTTGGCAAGACCCTCCATGAGTCCTGGAATGGTGTTGAACTGCCTTCGAACCTCCTCAACCATCTTCAAAGCTGCACTTCCTACACTCTTCATGGTCATCGCAGAAAACCAGTAAGGAAGCATGGCACCAACGAGGAGTCCAATAAACACCTTGGGAGTCAAGACATCGACAGTTGAAATTCCTGCCCTGCTGACAAAAGCACCAAATAGGGCCAAAGACACTAGCGCAGCAGACCCAATAGCAAATCCCTAGTACAAAAAAGAGAGTAAATTCAGTAATAAAAACACTAGAGAAGCATAACTCTGCAGATGTAATTTCAGCTTCGTATTCCATCATCATGATCACAGGAAAGAAAGCAACCAATATCATTAAAAGCTTTTCGACCCATTTTTTAGATACAAGACTAAAGCTCTGATTTTGTACAGGTACATTTCAGTACAAAGCTTGGGGAAATCCAAAAAGTCTCTTATTACAATCAAATTACTTCACGAAATATATTTTTTCCAGCATTTATATTTTGGCACAGCAATCTATGTAGCACTCCATTTGAACCAAAAAATTTATAGGCAGCTCAGACAGAGTAAGCAATAACAATAAGAAAATTAGAGTACCTTGCCAATGGCAGCAGTAGTGTTGCCAGCAGCATCAAGGGCATCAGTTCTCTCACGGATACGATGGCTCATGCCTGCCATTTCAGCAATACCTCCCGCGTTGTCACTGATAGGCCCATAGGCATCAATAGCCAACCCAGTCGCAATGGTGCTCAGCATCCCGAGGGCTGCCACAGCAATACCATACATTGCAGCAAAAGTAAAACTCACAAAAATGCTGATTGCAATGGCAAAAATAGGAATAATGACAGATTTGTATCCCAAAGCAAGGCCAAAGATGACATTGGTTGCAGCTCCAGTCCGGCAGGAATCAGCAACATCTTGTACAGGGCTGAAAGCAATCAATAATGCAGGTCAAGACCATTAAGACAGCGACAAATGAAAGATTGCACAACTATGTTAACATTCAACTACCTGTAAGCATTGCTTGTATAATATTCAGTAACGAACCCAATTATAAGCCCAGCCCAGAGACCAACACCCACACATAGGAACAGCTGCCTGGAAATTTCAAATATGTTAGTAGCTGGATTTCAATTGTGATTCACAATGAAGAAAACAAAATCAACTGTACTATTAATTGATCATCATGAAATGAAGACACCAAACACAATTTTCCAAAAATATGGCTAAAATTTAAATAGAAGCCAAACTATTGTATTTTGCTAGAGGAATTAGAAAAGAATGTATCTAGACACGAAAGAGGTCAAAAACTTCAAATATGGCACTAGCAAGTTTGAGTGTTTCATAAACATTAAAAAATTACATCTTACCAGTTCTTTACTTCCTTCTGAACCCCAAAGTTGAAAATTGTGAAGGATGATGGCAGAGCAAGCCAACTCACAATTGCAATTCCAACAGTCATGAGTACTGTAGAGATGATAAGCTGGTTTTTTAATGCTGGTTCGATTTGCTTGACAGCCTTGATCTCAAAGAAATCAGTTGCAAAGAGAGTAGTAATCAAACAGACAAGGATGCCCATAGAACTGATGAGTAGGGGATATAACATGGCAGTGAAGTCGTGGTTGATTCCAAATGAGGAAATGGAAGCAACAACTAGGGCAGCACAAGATGATTCAGCATATGAGCCAAAAAGATCAGAACCCATCCCAGCAATATCTCCAACATTATCACCAACATTATCAGCAATCACCTGATGAGACCATGGAAAGGGATCAATAGTCAATACCATGACAAGCTCATTTTTCAATTATTTGCTTTTCAAAAGAGGGAGGGAGGTGAGGAAGTAGAAAGGGGAAAATGTGACTTACAGCTGGGTTTCTTGGATCATCCTCGGGGATATTTCTTTCAACTTTTCCAACCAGATCAGCGCCAACATCCGCAGCTTTGGTATAGATACCACCACCGACTCTCCCAAACAGAGCCATGGAAGATCCACCCAAACCATAACCAGTGATAGCCTCAAAAAGACCTTCCCAATCATCACCGTAATATAGCTTGAAAAGATTGATGGTAATGTAAAGCACCAAAAGACCATTTGCTGCAAGAAGGAAACCCATCACTGCACCAGACCTAAATGCAGTAATAAAAGCCTTTCCAACTCCCTTTCTCGCTTCCAAGGTTGTCCTTGCATTGGCATAGGTCGCAATTTTCATCCCAAGGAAACCAGATAAAACTGAAGTTATAGCACCAAGCAAGAAAGATACAGTGCTGAACAATGCAGTTGCAAGAGCTGGCTTGCATAGCTTGCTCTTATCATATGTGCAGGGCTGGCTCTTAGTACTGAAGCTTTCCACAGAACCCAAGAAAAGGAAGATTAGGATTGCAAAAGCAACCATGAAGATTCCAACATATTGATATTCAGTGAAAAGAAAAGACGTTGCACCTGTACATCCATGCACAACTAGTAAGTACAAGAATAACATTATAATTCTACTGAATTTAGAAACCATTTTTCATGGCCAGAGCTTACAAGCTATGGTCCCACGACATACAATAAGATATGAGAAACATAAGCTATAGTGCATATATTAGAAACCATTTTTCATGGCCAGAGGCTCTCGAACAAAAGTCCACTCCCAGACGCTGACTAGGCACATTAGCCAGGTACCGTATGAAGTACCCAGTCCAACACATGCCGAAAATTAAAGGAAGTACAGTCATGTCAGCATTCTGGATTAACGATGAAAAAGAGTCAATTTTATTATTTTAATCTAAACTACTTACAAATGCACCAAACAAATTTCGATTCAGGATCCATAATTGTTAAAAACAAAACAACTTGCAGTATTATATCAAGTCTCGGTAAGGAAGTTGGTGAGAGTCATTATAAATTTTTAGTAATTAATGAAGTTAACAATAATGTACGTAATGACACTAATATTTAAGAAAAACTGAAACTAGAACTATTTAACGGCTGACAGAACTTTATCGCTGTTACAAAATAAAGGGAAGTTATATTTATAAAAAAAAAAAAGTACAACTGTAAGATACTCTTGAGTGAGTTAAGATATAGTGTAGTTTGTAAAAAAATAAATAAAAATTATCAATATAATTCTCCTAAAAAAATAATAATGACAAGAAGACTAAGGCGTAGAAATACTGAATATTAAGAACAATAAGTTTGATACCAAATCTAATTGTTTATTTCCATCAATCCATAATTATAATTTATTGAAAATTTCTAATTAATTAATAAATTTGAACAATAAATTATATTGGGGTTGGTGTAAAAAAGGATCCTGCCATAATAACTATTGATAATAACTATTAGCAGCATACAAGCCCAATAATTCAGGAATATAATTAATAATCATTGCTTACTACAACCATGACGACAAAGGAAATGATAACGAAGAGTTAAAAGCTTTTGCTCTCAAAGAAATGACTCAAGTGGATAAAGCTAATGACATATCACATATATATGAAAGGGAAAACACATTTTCTTCTTTTAAAAAAGAAAAAAAAATACTTTGTTATAAAAAAAAAAAAAAAAATACTCGTTACTAATGATTTATAGCATAATAAGTGAGTTCGATCTTGAATTTTTTTTTTCTTCATTATTTTGTAGACCCCATTACACTATGAGTGTAGCAGAAAAATTTCATACTTCAAAAGTAGAAAATGTTTTCCATGAAAAATAACCAAACTCGAACGAAAAGGCAGAAGCTTCTAACATAAATAAGTAAATAAATATGTCATTGTAACCCACAAGACCTTTCTTAAGAATAAGCATAACATATTTGAATTCCGAGAAAACTATATCCAAACAATAAAATCAAAATGCCGGCTTCAGCATAACAAAAAACACTAGAATACGCAGAAAAGCATAACCAGATCTCGTGTGGATCTTCAGATCTGAACCATAAAGCTTACCTTCGGAAATGGCGTTCTGTATATCAGCGCATTTGACGACGACGTTGTGGTCGTTGATGCCTTCTTCTTCCTCAATCAAGTAGTCTCCGTAGCCGTTCTTCTTGTCGCGCGGGGACGACGACGTTCCATGACGCTCCGGCGTGAGCTTGACGCGCGAAACCAGGAACCACTGCACCAATGAGAAGATGATCCCAACGACGGCACACGCCGGGATCACTATCTCCGTCGCAAGCTCCGACAGAAGAGCCGTACTCATCCTCGCCTGAAACGTACCTCCGCCGGTGACCTGAACGGTAAAAATAAATTACGACGTTCGCCGGTAGAGAGAGTCACAGCGTGTGATAAGTGAGCTCGAGTGAGGCGAGGTTTGGGACAGTGGGTATTTATAATGGGGGAGAGAATGTTAGGGTGCATTCGACGTCTGAACATTATGCTGTACGCGAATTTTCCACCTTTGCTTGTGTTAGGACAATGAATGCGTGGGAAACTGGGAATATTACAAAGTTAAAAGATAATGTTTCTTTAAAAAAAATTAAATTAAATTCAAGAATCAGAATGGATTCAACTTGTAAAATTAAGGGGTGATTGTGTTTTTTGATATAATTATTCTTAAGAAAAAGTGTTTGTTCAAGGACATAATTTTTTGTTCTTTTAAACGAACCATAGTATTTTAGGTTTTATGTTTGTAATTTTAAATCACATAAATTATGTTATTTTACGAGAGAGAAAGACACAAAAAGTGAAAATCATTGGAGAGATAAAGTGGATGATTTTTTTAATTTAAATTTTAAATAAAAAAATCATTTTGTGTCTATTTTTCTCTCAAAATGACATAAATTTATGTCATTTAAAATGACAAACACTTTTTCCTAATATTTTATTATAATATTTTAGTTAGTTAAAAAATAAATAAATAAAAATAAATAAATGAAAAGATAATTGATTAAATATTATAGTGAAAGGATAAATATTTTCCTTGTTAGTATATTCTTTCCGCTTAATCTTAACAAGAAATATTTTATTTTAGTTAAAAAGTAAAATATAAATTATGGAAAAGTATTAATGTAAAATAGATTACCAAAAAAACAAGTATTAATGTAAAATTTTGAATGTATAAATTAAAATATAATATTATTTAAAGTTATAAATAATTTTATTATAACAATTTAAAAAGAATAAGTTTGGGAGGGAGTGATGGGACTCGCTCTTATTTTAGGAAAACTTATGGAGGTTAGTTTTGACATAAAAATTTATATTTTATCCTATTAAATTCTAATCCAAATTCCTTACGATATTTTTTTTTTAACATTCCTTTGCAATAGTTTATCAGGGTGTGAAAAAATAATCCTATTATATTTTAGCTGTTATGTCCATTAAACTAGTCTTCAATTTGAACATTAATTTAATTTGTAAAATATCGTTGGAACACAAATAAATCAATACTGAAAACTCAACATTGCTAACTTGTATTTATTTCAGTATATATTTTTTTAGTGAGAGGTGGTAAAATGAATGTTCAATCATTAACCCGTAAAAAAAGTTAATTAGCGCCGTCCTATTTGATGGGCGGAGCAGATTGGTTCGTCAGTACTGAATTTATTTATTTACACTAATTTGCTCCTCCCCGCCATCAGCCCATAACCTATTTTGTCCCTTTTTTTAGAGTAAACATTCTTTTTGGTCTTTGTCAATATCTATGAAATCTTTTTTAACCTCTAATAATAAAAAAAGGAACAAATTAGTCCCTGAAATAATGAAAAAATAACCAATAAATACTTATTACAATTGACAGAACCCCTTTTTTTTATAATTTTTTTAGAGTATATTGATTTTATAAATATTGCGGATCTTCTTTGTTTTATTACATTTTTCTCTGTTAGCGAGTCTTCCTGCATTGTTTACATAATATATTTGACTAACAAACTAAAATTGTGGAATATATTAAAAATGAAATAAAATATTTATACTACCAATTTTCTAAATTACCATTCTATTCACCATTAAATTACAAGAAAATTTAAATGAATAGAGAGAAAAGAACAATAATTTTTGAATCCAATAATAATTAGAATGATAATAAAAAAACTGATAATAATTAGAGAAAAGTTTGGCGCGTTGGTTTGACGCGGATTCATGATACCGTTGGTTAACATGTCTCCTTCGGGTTCGCATCGAGGAATATTCTATTATCTATATGCTATATTGGTTAGGTAGTTATTGGGTCCGGGATTCGAGCAATCGTTGGACATTGATAGTGTCGGTGATGTTTTTTATGGAAGAACGATGGGTGTTTGATTGATGGTTCCCAGTGTGCGTGGTTGCAGGTGATTGTGAGTTTGTGAAGCTGGATAAAATGTAATTGAGATCATGCTTCGGAGAAAAGTTAACATGTACTGGGGGCATTTTTATTTAGTGTTCCATTTTTCTAAATTAAAAAAAATAATTATGACACTTTTATCCCTATCATTTTACTTATTTCCTTCCATGTCCTATTTTTTTTTCACTTTTGGTTAAAAGGTGCACTACACCCTGTCCATACTAACTTTTCTCCATGCTGTGTGGGAATTTACTTAGTTTTTTAGCAGTGGGAATTTTAGGAACGGATTTAGTGACAACACTGACGTAACTTGTGTTGAACGGCGTGCAAAGCGTTCAATTGGATAACATTAATTTACTCTTGCCTTATATATATATATATATATATATATATATATATATATATATATATATATATATATATATATATATATATATATATATATGAGTTAGGATTATTTTACACCAGTATAAGTTACTTCATATTCTAAAATGACAGTAGAAATATTTACCCCATATTCTTCTATTTGGGTTTGTTCAAAACTTTTTAAGCAGTTAACAATATGGAAGAAAAGAATTAATAACATTATTTGATTTTTTTAAAAGAATTTTTTATTTGATAATATTTATGTTGATCTATAGTGAGTTGAAGTTATTTAATAAGATTAACTTAAACTTCGACCTAATAACAATAAAAAAACGTGTTAGAAATATCATCTAATATAAATATCTCTTAATTTATTGTCATTTCATGGATAAGAATAATGAAAGGGAATTATTATAAGATTTAAAAAGACATGTATCAAATATAAACAAAATATTAAAAGTGTGAAATCTAAAGACTTAAAAAAGCTTCGAGTTCAATGCATTGTTTAATTCTAAGCCTTTTATAGGGATATAAATAGACTAGGTTGGTCTACAGAGGTCAACGGCCTATCATATATTAAGCAAGATTTGGCCTATTACAAATAGTAAAATAGAACAGAATTAAGATGTCCTAAAAATCTATTCAGAAAATAAGTCATAGGCTTTTTTATACATGTCAGACCTTAAATATACAGATCGGCCTATATCATATTATTTATTTTAAATAAATGTATTATTTTAATAGTTTTTAATAATAAAATTAATTATACTTTTTATATAAATCTGACCTAATTAAGGTAAAGCTTAGCCTAATCTATTTACCCCTTATCCTTTTATCTTGCAAGTATACTCAAGAGCCATAGCTTGAGCAGAATCGAGTTTATTTGTGAATTGTTTGACTTTTCATTAACAAATTAATGTATTTTTTCATGACTTTTACTCTATTCTCATCTCCTTACATAATAATTTAAATTTCTTTGCCTAGGACATAGATGAAACAAAGTATGAGAAGATATATAGGTAATGTCGTAATGAAAAAGGTGGAATGTCTGAAACTCATTTTACCCTATAAGGGAGAATATCTTAAATATTATGGATGTACCGAATTTTTGATGTGTTTTTTACTTACAATATAACATATGTCTATCAAATTATTAATAAATATATTATTTTATAATTAGATAAAAAAAATTAATACAAAATAAAATACTGAAAAAATACATCGAAATTTCGATACATCCATATTAATAAAGAAATTTTCTGCCAATGGAGTACTTTCTCACTCTTTATTATTCAATATTACCTCAATTTCGTAAATTATTCCTTTTCCAAAATTTTATAGGTGCAGTGGCGAGATTAGGAAAGATTGGCCTCTCATGTCAAGGTTCAGCTCCCAAGGCTGCTTCGTCGGTGGTCCCCAGTTTGGCTCAAATTTAAGGTTGTTCATGGTTCGGATTGTATCAATTTTGAAATTAAAAATGAGATCAATTCTCTTCAGTTTGATCATGTAATCTTTCACTCGGTTTAGATTTTTTTTTTTTAAATTTAACCCGATACAATCCCATTTTTTTTAGTTTGGAATTGGATCGGTTTTTAATTTTTTGAAAATCCTAAAATAAATTTCATGATTATTGTGCAAATAACATCTTTTGTATGTAATGAAATTTTGTTGATGAGATGTGATTATGTTTTATTTTTTGGTTTAGTTGATAGGTTAATAAGTCTTGGGTTTAAAAATTTTTGGACAATGATTGGGAAAAAGCCCAATAAGTAGAGCGGAATTAAGATATTGAATCGGTTTGGATTCGATCAATTTTTATGGACCAATCCGAAAACTGATACAATCCAATTAAAAGTTGTGATTTTTTTCCGATTTTCGATGTATTCGATTATCGGTTTATCCAGTTCGGTCACGGTAATTTGAATTAGTTTGGATTGGTTGATCATCATCCTTACTCACACCCAAGATTCCACGTTGGCTATGTAACTTCAATTAATGGTGATGAAGATCGATGTTCACATCCTATTGCACTTGATTGGGCTGTAATGGAAATGGAAGTATCAAAGTGATATACATATCCACTATAGGGGAAAGCTACCCACCTCCTTTCTCTTTTTTTGTTTTTGTCTTTCTTAACGGAGAGGGAATTGAGTAGGAACTAGTTGATACTTTGTTGATGTGAAAGTGTGATAAGATAATAATATATCTATCATTTAACATGAACATAAAAAATTTCAAAACACACAATATTTTGTGGGTCCGCAGCAAAAAACTCCGGCACGTAGAACGAATATCTATAACATAACACAATCAGTTTTCCTACAACATAACTCTTATAAAACCCTAAGAATATTTACATGTCCATAAATTTATTTAAAAATAATATATAGATAATATTTATAATTTGTCTCTGCCTTACCCCAAATGTCTATGATCGTCAATAACTGTTTTGAAATTTTATACATTAAATTATGAGAAAAATACTTCTCGTATTATAAAAAAAATCTTATATTATGATCTTCAATTTATATGCAAATTATTATTTTTCATTTTTCAATAAGTGTAAAGTCCATCACTAGTTAACTCATAATATGAGAATTTTATTTTCATACAACATCAGAAAATAAAGCCTTAAATTATATGTTTATGTATTCATGATTTTGTTCTATTTTATAATATCATCGTACGAAAGAAAAGTCTCATGAGAGATAAAACAAAAGTACAAGTAAATTTCAAGTTTTTCGTTTGAGTTTCTTTTAATTATTTTTTTTACAAAGGGAACTTGGCAATTCTTTTTATCGTAATTTATACATAATTTAATTTTGAGATTTAATTTTTATTTCTTCCTTTTTAATTACTTATAACTTCAAATATTATGTAGTCAAGTCACTCATTGATAGCAATTAATGTAGAATCGTAGATATAAACACCCACCAAAACTGTTATTACTAAACTCGTTTCAATTAATGTAGAATGCTATTTTTTGAAATACTTAAATTTTATTATACTGAGTTTTTATTATGTACATGTCACGTTATGAATTAGTAACTGTTTTTACTCTCCAAAAAAATCTTAATTGTATTTGAAATTTTTTCTTTTGGAATGAAATATTTATAAAATTACTATGAATAGGACCAACCCTTATTCCATGACATTTCAATAATATTCCTCTTTATTATTCTTAAGTTAAGCCTCTCCCACAAGGCTTAGTGGATCCATGACTTATGTTTCGTCTTTCATTTTTTTTTTTTATAATATATATATATATATATATATATATATATATATATATATATATATATATATATATATATATCATTGAATTCCGATTCTTTTTTCTATTTGTTTCTCTACAAGTAACTTAGTTTTTTTTTTCTATTGAAAACAAAAATCATGTTGAGAAGTAAATTTTTTCCAAATTAACTTTTCAACGTATTAATTTTATAACTACGTTAGGAAGTTGTCTTCCAAACATGTTTTTTAATTAAATTCAAATTTATAAATTAAATTTATTTTCAAATACACGTTTAATTTTATTTTATTTTATTTTTTGTAAACTCCAAATTGTTAAAGTTAATGAGTATTAAACAATGTTCAATATTTAGTGATTAATTTTCTTTATAGTCTATGGATAGATTATGTAATATAAACTTATTGGTTGGTAATCCAAGTGCTTGTCCCAAGTTGGCATAATCATCCTATCGCAGTTTGTTCTCGCAGCCATACCTAATTATTTTCAGATGCAACGTGGAAGGCTGCCTAAGAATGTTTGCATTGAGATTTAGAGAATTCAAAGAAGATTTATTTGAAGACACAGAAAACCATAGACATGTGCATTTAATTAACTGCAACACCATCATTAAGCCTAAGGTAAAAAGAGGTCTTGGTTTAAAAAAGATGATTTACATGAATGATGCTTTTATGGCTAAGTTAGCTTGGGTTATTTACTCTCAGCCCCATGCTCTTTGGGTGCAGGTAATGTGAGCTAAATTAGTTGACACTCCCCGACACTCCAACACACATTATAGAAATAGGAGAGGGAACACTATTAGATTTGTATATTTAATTTTATTGCCAAGATGAATATTATAAGTTTAGATTCATTTTTTTGTTAAATTATTGAATATTAAATACAATATATCCTATATAAATTAAAAATATTATTTAATATCAAAATGATGTGACATTTTTTAGAACGGAGATCTGTGCTACATAATAAATTAGTTGCCAATAGAGAGGGAACATGTATATTTAAAGCCAAGATGGGGGACTCTAGATGATGGACTTACATCTGTTCAGCCTGAAAAAAAAAACTTAAAAAAATTCTGGTGTGGGAAATTAGAGATGGGTCTTCGATTTTGTTTTGAAAAGATAATTGGGTCTGCAAAACAGGTAGAATGTTGAGCACACTTCACAATTAGTCCCTTGGGAAGAGGTGAGTAAAATAGTGGACCAATATATTGATGAATCACGCAACTAGAAGCTGGATAGCCTCGCTAACTGGCAGTAATTTGAAGCTGGGTAAAGCTCAATAAAGATGGTGCTTCAAAAGGTAACCGGGAAGTGCTATGTGTGGTAGGATCTTACGCAGTCCTGGAGGGCTATGGATAGATGCTTTCTCTTACAACGTGGGTTTTTGCAATGCAATAACAGCAGAATTATGGAAAATTCTGAAAGGGTTACAATTGGCTTGGGAAGGAGGTTGGAGAAGGGTAATTCTTGAAAGTGATTCAATAACAACTATCACTTTGCTCACCAAGATTGGTGATGCATCCCGTGAGTCCCATCTTGTGGCTCGGATACGGAAATGACTTTCTAGGAGGTGGACTGTGCGACTGGAACATACTTACAGAGAATACAACATCTGTGCGGACTGGCTGACAAATCTTTCTTCTGAGTTCCCTGATCAGGATGAGTATATGACTTTCCAATCTCCCCCTCAGGGAATTAGATGACTATTTTTTTTTTCCTGATTTAAGCTCTGTGTTTAGAGCTAGACAGATTTTACTGTAATTTCTATTTATTTCTTTTGTTGGGCATGTAGCCTTTATGTTACAAAAAATAATAATTGTTTTAATATAAAGGTTTTATATTAAGGTACAACACCAAAAGGGGTTGATTCAAATGGAACATGCTTGATGCCGCTTAAACAAGGTCTTGGGTTCAAGTTCTTGTAAATGCAAAAAAAAAATCCTCTTCGGGACAGTTAGCCATATCATAAAGTGGATGTTTCCGACCCGAATAAGATATCATCCCGTAAAAAATACTTGTGGTTTCTATAAAAAAAATTATGGTACAATACTCCAAATAATTTGAATGTGTTAATAAAACATGTCATAATATAAATCTGGGAAAATGATTTGTCCTTTTAAAGAATGTAACTTATGTCCTTTTAGCAATTTGTAACTATGTACTAAAGATAATACATAGTTGTAATATCAAAATTATACTTTTTTCCATTTTCTAAGTCAGCAAATGTAATACAGTCATCATATTGTATTGTATTGCATTGCTTTCTAGCAAAGTTTAGCGTGATATAATTTCACTTTGAGTATAGATATATTATTTATACACACTAATTAAACTTATTTATGATTAAAATATGATAAAAGTTGCATTATATTATTTTTACTTAATTTCTAAACATATGTAATTTTCCTTTAGTAGATAGTTTTTTTCACATGCCATACTTACATCAAGTAGTATGTAAAATCATTTATATAGAATAGAATATATATATATATATATATATTTGATAAACAACAGATATCTTTCACGGAAGATAATAATGTTCGGGACAGGTCTAAGATTAAGGTTTCAAACCTCTCTCAGATGATATTGGAGAAGATCATACTCTCACCCTCATTTACTCAACTTTCATGCATCAACTGAACTACCATCATTTGATAATAGAAATATATTCTTATGTGAAAATTATATATGTAATGGATATATCCGACCGGTACAAATTAACTTTTAATAATTACCACCCGAGATTAAGGATGTGCATGGGTCGAGCCGAACCGGATTTCTTGAAAAAACCGAACCGAATTGGTTTAAATGGTTCGGTTCGAAAGTGGTTCGGTTCGGTCCAAAATTGGTTCGGTTCGGAAGTGGTTCGGTTCGGAAGTGGTTCGGTTCGGTTCGGTTCGGAACCATTTCGGAAGTGGTTCGGAATCGGTTCGGGTTGACCCTCTTTTGAAAAAAAAAATTAAAAATTTAAAAAAAAAAGTTATAAAAATTAATTTGGTTCGATTTGAAAATGGTTCGATTCGGTTCGGAAACGGATCGGTTCTTAAACCGGTTCTAAAAATCGGTTCTAAAAACCGGTTCGGTTCATGAATTCGTTTTTTAAAACCGGTTATTTTATGGAGCGGTTCGGTTCGGTTCATGGTTCGACCCATTTTTTTGGTTATTTTGCACACCCTTACCCGAGATAAATCCATTTCAAAAACAGTTATGTTACTTGTACACAAAAAAGTAATTTTCTCAAAAACTCTTTTTCATTCCTTGTCTAAAAGGATAAATATATTTAACGTACACATTTAATTGATTGAGTACTATTTCATGTGGCTGAAGTAGTATAAATATTCATCAAAACTAATAATGAGTACATGATACGCGCCTTGTGGATATAGAAGGGGGAAAATCTTCATTTTTTAAGACTTTGAATGAATTGATCTTCTGAACCAAATCAAAAAAACAAATAAGTAACCAAACCAAATGAGAAAGATTAAAAAATTTATAAAGATTCAAATTACTAAAATCCCTTATCACTATACCATCTGATGGCAACCAAATTAATAAAGATTGATATTGAATTTGACTATTGCACCTCCATTATTCAAAGATATGCAAGTACGACAAAGTTAAATCAGTAATTTTGGGAATGACCTCGCTAATTTCAAGCTTAGTTTGAAATCAGACATTTGTAAAACATGGGAGCCCTGAGTTAGAATCGGATCTTAAATGGAGAAAATAGTCAAAGAAGATTTGATGGATTGCACGAGATACAAGCAAAACAGGCTTGTAAGAGAGAAAAAAAGGGTAGCATAGTCCGTGAGATCCGTGAGAACGGGAAGGGTGAATGTTTTAAGGGTCTCAACTATCTTAACAATCGATAAGCTATGTTTTAAGAATAAAGGTGGCAGTTGAATATCTCCACCAACAACTACGGAACCGTCACGCCATTCAATTCACTCAATACTATTCAATCTTATTCCAAAGATATCCACCGCCACTCACTAATTTTCACACAAAATTCTAAATGGGTTAGATATGTTCAAAAAATGTTTTACAATATAATTTTCTCAAATTATTCTCTTTAACTTATGAGATTAACATTAATTTTTTTATTCTACATTTTACCTTATTTTAAATAAATTGATCTAATTGGAATAAAGTTTTTTTCACATATATATTTTAATTTAAAAATATTTTTTCTTAAAAAAAACACGAACAAACAGGTCACTAATTAAAGTCCATGGATAAATGGATAAACCTTGTCTATTATTATAGAATCCCAAGTAGTTGCTTACCAAAAAAAAAAAGAAAAAAGAATCCCAAGTAGTTTATGCATATTACCTCCTAAAAACACTCCACGTGGAAGAAGCGAGTGAGACAAAGTTGGGAATCTTTTCATTAAAAATATTTGCACAACTTTATAAAGAGAAATTTACTAAATAAAAAAAGCATTTATAAAAATCTTTTGAATTATTGAATTGCAAAAAATACTTTTTTTTAATTAATATATTAAATTTAAAAATTTAGTTATATCCACATGAGAGTATATGTATTAAATAAAATTATATTATATATATTAAAAAATTTATTTAATATGGAAAATATTTATCTTTTAAATCACATTCTTTCACTCTCACAAAGTATCCGTGCATATAACTATAACCTCCTCCTTATATTAATCCCAATTAATTTATGCATATTACCTCCTAAAACACTCCACGTGGAAGAAGCGTGTGAGACAAAGTTGGGAATCTTTTCATTAAAAATATTTGCACAACTTTATACAGAGAAACTTACGAAAGCATATCAACAAATCTTTTGAATTATTGTTGCAAATATTTTTTTAATTAATATATTACTTAAATTTGAAAATATCCACATGAGAGTGACGTCTAAAAAAATAAAAATAAATTTTTTATATAACATTGGTCAAAAGGTGAATATAACAATTTACTAAATTATATGGATAAAACTTTTATGATCGTCCATTTGACTAAAAGCAAGGATTATCATTAGCATCGACAATTCCAAAGAAAGCGGCATTGGCCATTGGTTACAAAACTGTGATATGTATATATAGCGTTGGTCTTCTTTGTTGATAAGAACAACAAACACAAAACACAAACACTAACAAAACAACATCAACATCGTTTTGGTCTCAAGGAACAGAGAAAACATGTCGAAAGATGATGTCTTCATTGGCGCAATTGACCAAGGAACGACCAGCACCAGGTTCATAATCTACGACAAGTGTGCTCGCCCTATCGGATCTCACCAGGTCGAGTTCACTCAGTTCTGTCCACAAGCAGGGTAAATCATGGCTACACACCCCATCTTTGTTTTCCCTTTAAAGTTTCATTCTTTTTTAGAAATTTTTTTATGGGGTTTGTTTGTTTGTTTGTTGATGTGGTGATGGTAGATGGGTGGAACATGATCCCATGGAGATCTTGGAGAGTGTGAAGGTGTGTATTGCTAAGGCTGTGGACAAGGCTACAGCTGATGGATTCAACGTTGATAAGGGATTGAAGGCCATTGGTCTCACCAATCAGAGGGAGACCTGTCTGGTTTGGAGCAAATCCACTGGTGCTCCTCTTCACCCTGCCATTGTTTGGATGGATGCTCGTACTGCTCCTGTTTGCAGGTCCTCCTTCGTCTCCTTTTCTTTTTTCTTTTTAAATTTATTTAATCCATTTACTAATCATTTTTGTGTGTAAATATTTCATCAATTTTAGAGTAAGATTGCTTTTGGGTTCTTAACAAAAAAACACGATCCCGCTTTCATCCCTTACAACAAAAAATACCCATATCAATCCTTTTTTAGGGATTAAATTGGGTTTTTATTGAATTTGTGAGGAACCATATTTTCAAATAACTGAAATGGTAGAAGACCAAAAGTTGACTTTTGTTTAAGGGACGAAAGTGGAAACCATATTTTAATATTTCATCAATTTTAGAGTTAAATTGCTTTTGGGTTCTTATCAGAAAACGCGATCCCTGCTTTCATCCTTTACAAGAAAAATTTTCCATATTAATCCTTTCCAGGGAATAAATTGAGTCTTTTCATCCTTTACAAGAAAAAATTTCCATATTAATCCTTTGAGATGTGGACTAAACTTGAGATGTTTTTTTGAATTGGAGAAGTGAAAGAACAGGTAGTTTTCAAAAAACTGCAAATTTAAATAAATTTCCCAAATAGTTGTCAACCAAACAACTTTTTTTTTTTAAGGGACGAAATTCACTTGGGAACCATTTTTTTGTAATTACACGTTTCGAAAAATACTACCACCCTTTACAGGATTAGTATTTTGGGTCATTTCATTTCAAATGAACTATTTTAAGATTTTGAGTATTAAGTGGTGGTAGTTCTGCCTCTGATTGATAAGGATCTGTTTGTAAGATGTTCAGATTATTTCAGGAATGAATCCTATCCAATGTTAATTTCATGTCTATCTCTGTCTGGTTTCATCATAGATTGATTTTTCTATGTACCTATCCAATGTTATGTTCCGTGTTTGAAGTTGGTCACTTTTTCATTCCTTTTTGTTGTCTTTATGCTATGCCATCATCGGAAAATTTAATTGATGTTATTGGATTGTTTTGAAACAGGAGATTGGAAAAGGAGTTACCTGAAGGTAAAAACCATTTTGTGCAGAGTTGTGGTTTGCCTATTAGCACATATTTTAGTGCTGTGAAACTGCTTTGGTTGATGGAAAATGTGGACGCTGTGAAGGAGGGTATAAAGAAAAAGGATGCCCTATTTGGAACAATAGACACTTGGTTGATATGGAATTTAACTGGTGGGGTGAAGGGAGGATTGTTTGTGACTGATGTTTCAAATGCATCAAGGACAATGCTGATGAACCTAAAATCCCTTGAATGGGAGGAATCTACCTTAAAAACCCTCGGAATTCCTTCTGAAATTTTGCCTAAAATCATCAGTAATTCTGAAATTATAGGAAACATTGCTTCTGGATGGCCTATAGCGGGTATCCCTATTTGTGGATGTTTAGGAGATCAACATGCAGCAATGCTAGGACAAGCATGCCGTAAAGGGGAGGCTAAAAGCACTTATGGCACAGGTGCTTTCATACTACTAAATACTGGTGAAGGTGTAACTCAATCAAAGCATGGTCTTCTATCCACTATAGCCTACAAACTTGGTCCAAAAGCTCCAACCAATTATGCGCTGGAAGGATCAGTTGCTATTGCTGGCGCGGCAGTGCAGTGGCTTAGAGACAGTCTTGGCATCATTTCTAATGCTAAAGATATAGAGCCTCTGGCAGCAGAGGTTGAATCCACAGGTGGAGTTTACTTTGTTCCTGCTTTTAATGGCTTGTTTGCCCCATGGTGGCGCGATGACGCTCGTGGGGTTGTTATTGGAATAACAAGGTTCACGAGCAAGGCTCACATTGCAAGAGCCGTGCTTGAGAGCATGTGTTTTCAAGTGAAAGATGTCTTAGATTCAATGAACAAAGATTGGGCAGAGAATTCTAAAAAAGATGAGTTTTTGCTTAGAGTGGATGGTGGGGCAGCTGTTAACAGCCTGTTGATGCAGATTCAGGTTTGGACTAATTGCAATTTTTTCTTTGAATATCTTTCTTTCATCTAATTCCATATACTTCTGATATATTTTCATTTTGTTAATCTAATCATCATGTTCGTTTTGTCCTAACAGTAACATCATATGATTTTTATTGTTTTGTAATGCTTCTTTAGTGTTAACATCATATATGTTATTAGTTACTGAAAATGTTTTATGTTAATAAAAAAGGGCCGACCCAGTTCAAATACCCACTTCGTGAGTGTCTGGGGAAGGGAATACTCTAGGCAGCCTTTCCCCTGCTTTTTGCAGAGAGGCTGATTCGAACCCGCGACCTGACACACCACGGCAAGCAAGCTTACCGCTGAGCCAAGCCGGCCCTTCAAAATGTTTATGTTAATAATTTGATGCAAAAACTTTGTTACTTTTTGACATAACTGATAACATTTTTGTTAATAATGTTGTACAGGCAGATTTGATGGGAACTCCTGTAATTAGACCTGCTGATATTGAGACAACAGCACTTGGAGCAGCCTATGCTGCTGGAATAGCTTCTGGGATTTGGAAAGAAGATTATGTTTTTGATTCCACGGAGAAGATGAAGGATGCTAAAGTTTTCCGTCCAATGATAGCCGAGGAAGTGAGGAAAAAGAAAGTGGACTCTTGGTGCAAAGCTATTGAGAGAAGTTTTGACTTGGCTGATCTCTCTCTTTGATGCTGTTTTTCGGAATTCCTTACTGGGGAAAACTATTCTTCCTTTTTAAATGATGTAAGTTCATTCACCCTTACAATTATGTATTTCGGAGAATATATAATTATAATATTAAAGTTAATTTTTTTTTTCTCTTTTCAAGAACTTATTGACTGATATGGAAAGAGAGAGAAAAATAACTTTCATATTATAACTATGTAATACCCGGAATATATAATTATAAGGAGTAAAAAGACATGCTTATATTTTTTTTTTGTATACATTAGAAATCGAACTTGGTACCTACTATTCCCACCACTAGGTTAGCCCTAGTGGTAGAGGAAAGGACACACTACCCGTCCTTACTTTTGTTTTTTTATTTCCTGCACTTCTGGTTACACTTTTTTGTGTGTCTTTAGCCCAACACTATAATAAAGGGAATGATATGCTACTTATCACTTATATTTGACATTTTATTTATATTTTCTTCCTTCTTTTCCTTGTAATTTGGAGAAGTAAAATGCATTAAATAAATGAGAGAGGAAGAATTACATGAGCGGGAGCTTCCTAATAATCTTTTCTGCATTGAACCAACTAGACATGGTAAAACAGGAGGAAGGTATTGGATCTGAGAAACAATCCTTACTCGGTAACTGATTCAAATCAATGTTGAAAAAATATGAGATTTGAGGGAAAAGGCATGATCCATGATCTTATGACATTATGGCTTGATTTTCTCCTAGTAACAACAACCAAACGGTATTTGTTACTGAAGCATATATATAAAAACTGATCAGTATTGAATTTCCAAAAAAATAACATAAAATTGATTAGTATGTCACTGTTCAAGTGGAAGATGCACTTATTTATGCTCATGTCATATCCATTTTATGTTATAACAAGACATAGGAAACACTATACTTGGGCTTGAAGAAAACTAAATTTTTTTAATGTTTTTTCAGTTGGGCTTAACCTCACTTTTAAATTGGGCTTTCACCTAACCTGCTTTCTTTTTTCTCTTTTGCATTTTTATATAATATCTATTTGGACTAGTATATTTTATATTTAAACAATATATAATCAAAATATTGAGAAAAAACGATCTTATTTGGAAAAGAATAAGGTAAAGTAAGGGAAATCAGTTTTATCTAATTTAAACTTAAAACCAAGTAATTTTTTTTTTTTGGATAATAAAACCAAGTAATTTTTAACAAGTTTTTCAGTTGGGCTTCACCTCACATTTTTATTTGGGCTTTCACCAAACCTGCTGTATTTTTTCCCTTTTGCATTTATGTGGGTTCTTATTTTTTTTGCAAAGAATGAAAGTTCTTATTTTTTTTTTGAAACACCATTAATGACCTACGATATCAACCAAATTCCACATGCAATAAAACTAGCGATATTTTGTTATACATATATAAAAAAAAAACTAGCGATATTTATTTATTAACCGGTTTTTAAAAATTGATTTATGAACCAAACCATCGTTTTTGGCAGAAACCAGTGTTTTGAACCGTAATTTTAAATTTCAGGGTTATAATAGTGTTTATATTTATAATTTTTTAAGACATTTTCAAACTAAAACGAAATCGATTTTTATAACTTTATTTTTATTTACAATATTTATTTTACAAATAACTAAATTACAACTCTATCCTGCTATAAAAACACATACATTACAAGCCAATAAAAATCATGAGACCTTATCAAATTGGGTTGTCATATCAGTTTCCTTTATATCGAAAGCTATAATTTTTGTTTAACCTTATATATTTCGCTTCTTTTTACCCATTTTTGCGTTATGAAGTATATGATTATATTATATAGGTTTAGGTTATCCTTCACGGCTTCACCTTGAAAAACTTTGGGAAGATGCTTTGAGTCATCAACCAAGAATTTAATTATTAGCCGTACGCAATTCAAATATAAAAATACATCTTTTGTGTCTCCTTATCCTTAAATATCAATCTCTCATCCGTTATAAGTCCACTAAAATCCAAACATCCATGATTTTTTGCTTTGTCCTAACACCCTACACTTGTCCCCAACGGAAAAAGCCATGAACTAAAAGCATATATATAGAAAAACAAGTATATAATACTAATTCATCAAATTGGCTATAATTATTTAAATCGGTTCTCATTCTAAAATCATTTTAAGAGTTCAATCAAGTGGGATGTTTGGCAAGAATTTAATTAAAGTATTAAATCGAATCAGGGTCTCTTAGTTTGTTAACACACCACTCCACTTTTGCCTATATTACATGAGGAGGGATATTCTCACTACCAATCTAATCACCATTAGATTAACATCTTCTCTCTCTTCAAAAAATTTATAACATTCTCTCTCTTTGATCCAATGGTGATGTGATGGGTAGTAAGTTAATAGTGAGAATTTTTGGTAGTTAAAATATCCTCACTCATATTAGATAGTCTTCTTTGGTAATCATAGTGTCATCCACAAACGGCTCTTATGATTGAATGTTCCCTTGGCATCATTCACACTCGGAATAGAATTGAAAACGATGGTTTTCTATAAGTGCCCCTTTTGACTACAAAAAAGCAAAGCATGCTACTATTAATTTTGTCAATGTCGTAAATACTTTGGCCATTATTTTTTTATTATGAATAATAATAAATACGTAGCTCACTTAATTTAAGCAATGGCAAAAGTTTTTCATAGTGGGCCATGGATCAGAAAATTCGAACAATTAATCAGATCAAATGATCTGAGGGTTGTGATTTGTACACGTGGTCGGTGTTTAATTAAACCTCTCTATATACATGCATAGCTATTGATATGAAGGTTGATTCACATGCAGTTTTCAGACAAATACTGGACAGCTTATTCTCACATATTCTTTGTTTGGTTTGCTCAATTGCGTTACTAAATTTAATATATGAAGCATATATTCTTGCACCTTAATCCTGTCCCGAAGATGAATTATTGGAATGAAAAAGCGAAGTCTAAAGTCTAATATTAAACCGTGTGTCTGTTTGTAAGAATTTTTTTTTGGGGTGGGGATAAGAATTTGTGTCCTATGTCATGATGGTGATTGTGAATTATGGTGTATAGAAAAAGGTGGGTTATATGAAGTTATATCGCTAACAGTAATATATCTTGATAATGAAGATGGTACATTTGGTTTTTTTTTTTTTTAAATAAACTACAAATATCTTTCATGTTCCCTTAAAGGGGTATGGATAGGCAATCAAGAGATATTATGTATAAGCAGATAATCAATACAAGTATAAAGTTGTAAGAGAATTCAAGTAATAGGCTAAATAACGATACATAAAATAAAGGGGGCTTTTATAGTTATCATGGTGTAACAGTAAGGGTATATACACTCCTATTAAGGTTTTAAATCTATCACAAAGACGATATTAGGAAGGATCGAACAGATACTTTTACCTTCACTTCAGCTCTCATGTGTCAACTAAGCTACTATTATTTAGTCATTTAGTTTTTTACATCTACGAGCCCAGGCAAATGAGTTATATTTTTACCTATCATGCTTGCGACATTATTTCTATATTGCATTTTTTAAGAAATAAGAATCACTTTTCAATCTAAATGGATAGCCATACTGTCCCTGTCATGGGAAAACCAAGTGGTGGGAACCATACATATTACTTTCTCTAATGAGTGGCCGTAATTTAATTAGTAAAAAGAGAAGATCATGAGTTCAATCACAAGCATTTACACAGCTACAACACAAACGTTGGGACCAAACATCCACTTACTATTTTGTAAGAAAAATACATTGCAGGATTCATACTCTCTCAAGTGTTCACTGAGTGTTGTTACTTCACATTTTACATGCAAGGACTTTGAAGCCCAAATCATAATCAGTAAGGGATTAAGTTTGGTCAAATCTTTAAAAATTAATTAGTTAAAATTAATTTTTTTTGTCCACCTTCTCCTCCTTTATCTATCTCTTTCTCTCACTCAAATGACACAACTTTACCTCTTTTTATTCTATTATTCTACTAATTATCGATCCAAACTCACCCACGTTGAATCTGTTTTTTTTTTCTATATACCATGTGTAGGGAAGAAGTATAGTAATTGACTACAAAATACTGGATGAGATTCATTTATTCTGTGTGTAATAATTATGAAAAAAATGAACTTGTTAAAATATAAGACATACACATATGTATACTTCTAAGTACTAAGGAAGTAATTAACACTAAACACACAGCCATTAATTTGAATTACAGCATGTAAGTATATTATTACTAAAACAAGTAGGGGGGGAAATTACAGCAAAAAAAGTAGTTCGAACTTGGAAGAATCGCATGGAATTTCCGTTTTTAAGCCAAAAGCAATACACACGCATTCTTCTTCTACGTCTTTTTTTTTTTTTTTTTAACGATTGATGTTGATGATATAATAAAAAATACGTGAGGAATGTGTACATTTTTAAATGTATCTATAACATTACTAAAAAAATGTACATATAGTTTTTGTACCTCAATATCAACCTGTAACTTATAGCATAGTAAATTCCCTGGTCGGAATGCTTCTTGTGTAGCTGTATATATAAGTAAATGAAATAAGGCGCCAGAAATAGAAGTGCTTCTAATTTATATTGTGTTTCACACTTTCATGTAATGGACTGTTTGTATGTAGATTATTTTAGAAATCTTGCCAAAGTGGGGTGGATTTTTGTTTTTCCAACGTTTTGGTATAAGAAAATTGAAAAAAAAATTGGAATTTTTTTTTATCATCATTCCAATTTTAACTATAGAATCTCAAATGAAAATGTCATATGATATATGGGATTTTTATTTTTCTATAGCATTAGTATAATTAACTCAATGTTTCCAAAACAAATTTGGATCTACCAAACACATTTTCGTAATTTATTCCGGAAAAAAATTTCCTATCATATTACCAAAAAAAAAATTTCTCGGTAAAATAATATTTCATATACTAAATACCCGAATAAACTAATTGAAAAGAAGAAGAAAGAGAGGGGAAAGACTCCTGTAAAGGCAAGAAACTAAACATGTCAAAAAGGGTCACAATTCCAGCAAAGCAATCCAAAAAGAAAAGAGTAAAGCAAAGAAACTACAAGGAACCAAGCCAAAAATTAAGGAAGCCTGATACAACTTTTGTCCCGAGTGTCAAAGTGCAATTCCTCACGCAAACTTATTAGGAAAGGAAAAAATATATACACAGAAAGAGAAAGCAGTTGAAAAATTTACCCAAACACAGGCCACTAGATACGCACACAAATAAAATAAAAATAAAATAAAAATGGACAGAATAAAATAAAAGAAAAAGAGAGACAGAATCACAAGGCACATAAGGTTTTCTGGAACTCTGACCAAAACTCAGACTCTGACTCTCTCTCTCAGCTTGTTGTTCCTTGTTTCAATGCTCCGCTGACCCCGCATGACTCGTCATTCAATATGCCAGCTTATTATTCATTCATTGCTTTTTTCAAATTCAAACGGGACCCCGTTGATATTCACATAGTTTCACTCCTCATTCATTACACATCAAGTGAAAAAAAAAAAAAAAAAGTTAAATCCATTGCCCTTTGTTATTATTGCATTAGTGAAGACTTTCCATCAAGAATTTTGTGTGTATATGTAGCAGGGAAAACATTATCTGATTTTGCATGAGAATTCATATTGTGATCCTTCGATTTGCATATAAGATTTTTTTTTTTTTTAATAAATGTGGGACACACCACTAATTGAGACAAATAGTAAATATATTACTCTTGTTATTATTGCATTAGTGAAGAATCAAATCAAGATTTTTGTGTGTATCTGGTAAAATTATGAAACGAAAACCATAAAAGACGTGGCCACCACTATTTAGTTGCCTGCATGTGCTTCACTGTTTGAGATTACATCATGATTTCAATCCGGATTTCTTCCTCTCTTTGTGAATTAGTTTATAACAAAATTTCCATTACAAAGCTTTCATGCGACTTTTGAGGCAAACTTCAATAACACTCACATTAAAAAGCTTAACCTCATGATAATGAATTTTTACTTACAATGATAAAAGAAAGATATGGAGTTCCACTCATGAGAAAGTTCACCCATTTTTTAAAAAAAAGCTGGGAGAGAAAAAGCTCTTTTTAATCATCTAACCAAAGCTTTCTTCTACCCTTTTTCATTAGAAACAGCAGTAGTTAAATAGTAATTGCTTACAACTTACAAAGTCAAAAACAAAAAAGAGAGAGTGGGAAGTAAGTAGTAATTACATGTTTAATTTATAAGTAAAGAGTGTGCCATTTTAAAATATGTAACATAATAAACTTTTCATTTTGATGGGAGCCCACACATTTAAAAAAAATTAAAAAATATGACAAAAAAAAAACGAATCACCCTTTGTGAAATTGAAAGGATATAAATTATGTCATTTAAAGGGATAAACACTTTTCTCTTAATTTATTTATAAAAACTATCAAGTATATGAATTGGATGAGGTTCAGTTTGAAAAGAAGAGCACTTACTACGGTTCTAATTTGATGGCTTAACATCTTTATATCAAGTTCACTTTTCAATATCTTATCACACAGCAACAACAACAACAAAATCTTACAATAGGTAAAATCCTCTCTCTCTCTATCTTTTTTTATTATATAAAATACATGTATTTTTATAGGAGAAAATTCTATTCAGAATGTCTCTAGAATTAAAATTTTAAATTTCTTTTCACCAAAAAAAAAATAATTAAATTTCTTTTAAAGATAATACTAAAAGAGGAGGGATATTCTTACTACCAAACTTTTATACTACCAACTTACTACCTATCTAATCACCATTGGATCAACATTTTCTCTTTTTTCAATTTTTTTTTAACATTCTCTCTCTTTGATTCAATGGTGATTAGATAGGTAGTAAGTTAATAGTAAAAAATTTTGTAGTAAGAATATCCTCTCTCATTATAAAAAGGATACAAAACATATTCTTTCTCAACTTTTCAACTCTAATAGATTACCTGAATTGAGAGCGGATCCTTTCAAGTGAAAAAGTGATGATATTAAAATTTTAAATTGATCACAACTTTCATTGGTGATAACATAAGAGAAAAAGTATATAATTTTTAATTACGATCAAATAACTTGATCACATAATCACTTTTCGAATATTGACTCCCAACTGAATTACATGGTTAAATGTGAATAAATCTTTGGTGCTATTATTACACCAAAATTTGATAATCCTAAATAAAAATTAAATATAAAATTTTTTTTAAATAAATTTTTTCGATCAAATATGTAACTTGATCACATAATCACTTTTCGAATAGTATTACTAAAGATTTATTCGTTAAATAGGTAAGATCCTAACTATTAGTTCCTCCTTCTGACATAAGAGTCTTTTTAATTTTCTTATCTGACACTTCGCACACACGCCAACCCATAAAGCAAAGCAACCACATCTCCAAGAAATTTCTCTCTCTCTCGTTGGTGTATAAAACCCCACATTTCATTCCATTCTTCCCGCTTCCTCTTCAATAATCCGTTTACTCTTCAATAATCTACAAGCTCTCTCTCTCTCTCTCTCTTATGGCTTCAAACTCCGGCGCCACCACCCTCCACTCACCGCCCTACGGATCCGACCCGACAACACCAAACACAACCTTCGTCCAAGCCGACCCATCAAACTTCCGGGCGGTGGTCCAGAAGCTAACCGGAGCATCCGAAGACCCATCAGCTCAAAAACTCCCCCTCACTCTCCCGTCACGTCTTGCAGCCCAAAACCACCGCCTCGCGGCCGCCGCCACCACCGCCGCCGCAGCGGAGGTAATAGGACCGAAAAAACCAAACTTCAAGCTCCACGAGCGGCGGAACGCGGCGGCGAAGAAGCTAGAACTAAGCATCGGCGTTTCAGAGAGACCCATGATGATGATGTTCAACAACAACAACATAAACACGAACACGAACATGAACATGAACATGTCACCTTGTTCGTACGTTAGAAGCAGAGCATTGATGGGCGAAACCATGTTGATGGCTTCACCAGTGTCACCATTGGAAGTGTTGGCGCGTGGAAGCCCACGAACACCGATTTCACCACACGAAGAAGAAGAAGAAAGAGCAATAGCGGAGAAAGGGTTCTACTTGCATCCAAGTCCACTTTCAACACCAAGAGCTTCTCAACCACCTGAGTTATTGCCACTTTTTCCTTTGCATTCTCCCACTCACAAAAACACCACTTCTTCTTAATCCTAACTATTTTTATTTTTATTTTTTTTAGTATTCAAGTGTTATTACTATTAATATTATTTTCTTGGATTTGTTTCTTTTACTATTACTGTTAATGAACTAATTAATTGTTAGTTTGATTGGTTAAATTTATTTCCTTTAATAGACTCTGTGTATGTGTAACCGTAGTGTGAGACACTATTGTGTTTTTTTTCCACGTTAAGAAACTTGCTTTAGTGGCTGGATAATGATATTTTCTTTGAAGCCTTTAATTTGGGGTTTGTGGTTTATTTATTTTATTAACGTAAATGGCAAGCTAAGAATTCGAGAGTGCAATTTTAAGAAGCAATTAATACTTGAATCCAAATACACTGCTAAATGTATACATTTATATTATGGTTAGCAAGTAACAGTGTATTTGCTGGTAATATATCTTTTCATATGAATTAATAGAACTAACTTGGAAGTTCAGTTAATTTTTTAGATGATTATAATGGATAATGTATTAGTAAAAGATTTATAATTCTTAAAAGTAAATCCGATTCAAGAGGTTTATAATAAAATAATAATTAAAACAATTTAATAATTTTTTAAAAGAATATATTAGGTGTTATATAAATAAATTAATATGTAACTTTTAGTCTTTCCATCATGATATTTCCACAAGTGTTATTAATTACAATACTAATCTTTGAAATAAGGTAAATGTTCAAAACAATTATCTTTTCGTTGAGCCAAAATGCATTGTCTATCGTTGTTTATAAATAAAACTTGATTAAAAACATTCAGAGTGCCATAATGCATTTTGAATCTCGTGACATTATTTAAGTGACCATCCAAACTTGGAATAAATCTTTGGTACTATTATTTTACTAAGATTCAATGCATCTCATTAATAAAACAATACACATCATAGGAGTGAGGGCTGACATGTAATATTTTTGTTGGTGGGATGCACTGAATCTTTGATACAGCAGTAGCACCAAAAATTTATTCACAAACTTGGTGGTTCACGTTTCGCTCTTTCACTTCCATTCTTTTTTCTTTTATAATGTTGTAAGTTTGTTATGATGTATGAAGCACTACCACTTCAAAAATCTTAATGTGTCGTGTCCGATACTTCACGACACTCCAATACTTGTTGCAAAGATTCAAAGATTACGTTGCTTGGTATTTTGAGTTTCAACTATTAGATTCGTTAGATTATGATTACGATTTTATTGAATTTAATATAAATATTTAGATATCTTACATTTATTTGCAAAATTGATAGGTATTATAAATTTATTTTTAATTTTTCTGTTAAATTATTGAATACTAAATATAATATATATTATATAAATTTAAAATATTATATAATATCAAAATGTATCTTAATATGTTAAAATTTAACATTTTTTAGAATTAACGTGTAAGTGCTGATATGGAATCGTCAGTATCGTGTTCCGACACTGAAAGATTCAATCTGTCTCGAGGTGTTGTTAATTGTTTTTTTTTTTTACGAAAGAGACTTTCATCAAACAAAATTCGAAACACTACATCAAATGGAATTATTATTCTCAACTGCATTACTTGAAATAAATAAAAAATTTGCTTACCAAATATATATATATATATATTTTAAATCATGATAAATATATGTAATTAATTCAAGTATAATATAAAAAATATAAATTAAAGTAAAAGATTTAAAAGAAACTATACATAAATATTTTTTAAAAAAGTTTCACTTTAAAATTTAAAATAAGGAAAATCAATAATTGTTTGTGTCATCCTTTAAAAAAAATTTAAAATATTAATTAATATAATGTAATTTAATACATGTACTAATGGGACAGTTGAGATTTGGAAGAGAAAGAATAAAATTTAACATAATTAAAAAATGAATTTAATGTAAAAATTTCGAAAATAATTTTGATAATATAAGCATGTAAAATTTGGAAAGAAAAACAGAAATTTAACATAAAATTAAATTTTTTAAAAATAATTAATAAAATAAGAATTTGAAAAATAAAACAAAATAAATATTAAATAACCGTGGGGTGAATTCTATGTTAAATAGCCCAAGCTGATTGTTCTGAGGTTTGCTCTTTGCATAGGATTTCTTTGTTTTAGTCTCTGTGGGGTTGTTTTTTCTCTACAGATTACCCAAAAAAATAAAAAAAAATAACGATAAGACCACGTGAAGATCTTATTTTATTATATAAAAGTAGGGTTTGTTTTTTCTACAGTTAATATAGATTATTTATATACATTAACATATTTATATTAAACTCAAAACGACGTCATTTTGAAGAAAAATCAAGGTACTATTATAATTATAATTTATTTTAAAATTATAATAATATTTTTCATTATAATTTTTTTTTATTTTTCAACGCTTGAAAGTGAATATAGTAATTTGTCAATATTCGGTATAGAAACATTAAAGCTATGAGAGTATATAAATTGTTACGGCCGTATGAGAAGCTGTATTTTAGAAAGCCCAAAAATGGCAACGGAAAGAGAAAATTAAAGAAAATAAATGAAATATTCATTTGTTGACACTAATTAGGGGTGTCAAAATGGGTTGACATGACACGAATTTTATAGGACACGAATACATCAACACGAATTTTTACTCGTGTCAAAATTTTTAACACTGTCACGACACAGATTTTTTTGCAGGTTGACAAGATACGATATGAATAACACGCAAAATCAAAACGGTAATTGACAAAAAAAATTAAATTTTTTTTCAAAAATTAAATTTTTTTTCAAAAATTAAAAAAATTTAAAAGATAATAATAAAAAAAGTGAATCGACACGAACACGATACGAATTTTTTACGTGTCATTTTTTCTAACACAAATACGATACAGATTTTTTTACGAGTCAACCCGAACACAAATTTTCATATCGGATCGACCCAATTAGCTATTGACCCTAACACTAATCATATAACAGGGTTTATGGAAGCTGAATAATGCATTCAATGCAGCATCGTTCTTGGTGTCCTTGTACCAAGTATTACATCTTGCTTTCGGAATAATTTCCTTTGCTTCACAACACACAACATAAACAGAACGCACAAGAAGGAGAGGGTACAATAGTAATTTTATATTTATTTATTTCGTATTTTAATATTCAAATGATATTTTTACTCAAAAGCACTTTTCAAATATTGCATCTAAATATAAAATAATTTTCCTTTAATTTTTTTTTTTAAAAAAAACAACTCATAAAATATTTTTTTTTCAAAAAAACCCATCCACACGCCTTTGGTATAGATCCAAGTCACATATAATATGCCTCAACTAATTCTATAGGATCAAGGTATAAGGTCCTTTGTTTAGTTACACAACACAATCATTACCAATATCAATTTCACAATCATTCCACCACCAATTTGGTGTCTTTTATAAAAAGGATTTATTACTCTTATGTTACATAAAATATAATCTATCTCCTACACACACAAATTCAAGATGGTCCCACTTTACTTTTTTACTCTTTTCTCCTAAAAATGGACCCCACCTGCACCAATGAGTGTGTAGGAGATAATACCTATCTTCTACAATATAAGAAAACTATTACCCTTTATAAAAATACAAAAAAAAAAATGGTTGTTCTTAATTCCTATGTGTTCACACTATCTCTTGCTGAAGGCATGTCAGTTCTGGACCTATGGTTAATTACTTCAATAAGTTACTAATCACTTCCAAAGAGACTTATCTGAATACAAAGAAAGTAGTGTGAAACCAATTAATTTACTCCATTAAGATAGTCAATTTAATTAATATTTTTGAAAATGTCAATATTATATCTAAAACTTGACACTTATGACCGAATTGTTGGTTAAAAAGCTTTTGGCTGAAAAGTTATTTTTGGATAAAAATTAATGAATTACTCATACGATGAAGAGAAATAATTAAGTCCTTTTGACCTAAATTTTTTGCGTATAGGCAAAAGGTGGACATTGAATACACTTTTTCTCTCTATGTCGTGTAAACCAAATTTTAAATTTTGCTGCACTGTACAATGCAATAAATTGAAGACGAAGAGGTTATTATTTACGGCGCCTAGCAGGCTTTGAAATTTAAAGGGTTTGAGTTTGATTGACGAGAGAACGCACAATACAAAATTTGAAAGAAGAATTAAATACTCATATTAATAAATTGGCTCTCTCCCACGCACTACTTCATTAAATACGATGCATAACTATTGAAAATATGCAATACTCTGAACTGTGCTTGTTCAAATATTTCGATATGTACATTTTCATATGTGATGTTTAGTTCATTTTAAATTTTTAGTATTTTCACTAATCATTATAAAAACGTCACATTATTTTCATTTTTTTTTTGCTTTTAAAGTTTTGTAAAAACCTGACAAAAATAGAATTTCATAATTAATAAAAAATATGAAATAGGTTATATTTACAATTTTTTTTACAACCTCTTACAACCATATCTTAACACCGTTGATTTATGCCAATCAACGGTTATAATTTTTACAAATTAAACTCATTAATTAATTATTAATTTACAATAAATCATAACCGTTTATTGGCGGAAATCAGGTGTTAAGATATGGTTGTAAAATGTTGTAAAAAAAAAATTGTAAGTATAACCTTCTTAAAAAAATATTTGTTATTTTAAAAGATATAACTTTATGTCATTTTAAATAAAACGATACTGCTTTGGTGTATATTTGGATATTTTTTACTTTTTCTCTCCGTAATTTTATGGAAGAGAGAATGTAAAAAATCTTCAAATATGTATCAAAACGGCATCGATCGTTTAATTTTAAACAACACAAAGTTATGTCCTTTAAAATGATAATTTTTTTTTTTTAATAATAATAATAACATTCATAGAAGGTAGATGTGCAAAACTATTCTGTAAGATGATGGCACTGTTGACCTCCGTATTCTATTAGAAAAATTAATAGGAAAGAGGAAACTACATGCATAGATTTTCATTTGAAAGTGACATATTTGCTTGCCCAAAATTTTAGGTCACATGCTTTTATCCATTTGGCTAGAAAAGTAATGCATAAGTTATGATCTTTTGTTATGCTAACACCTTTTGGATGCGTTAAACTGATAATGAGATTAACATTAGACAAATCAACTTTTCTCTTCACTTGGGATTGTGATATATTATCAAACTCTAACACAGAAAACAATCCTTGAACCGTATCCTTCCTCTGATTGTTTGGGTAACATTTCATAATTTACGGTCCTACAAGTGATCAAATCATTAAAACAGTCTCATAGATGCATGCATACAACCCTATTCCTATTATTTACCTTACAAGTTGATCTTCTCATGTACTTCAATTACCAAGTTGTTTCATCATAATTGGAAGTATGATTTTTTTTTTTTTTAGTCTTGCATTTCATCTGATTAAAATTAGGATGTAATATTTATTGGTTACCAAATTACACAATCTGGGGTTGGAATTTCATTTTCCCAATTGCTTGGGAAAAATGTTTGACACTAAAAGCCGTTTGGTACGCGATATTTTGTAGGATTCTCGGGAAATTGAATTTTTCTAAATTTTAAATATTATCGTAAACTGAATATTTTCATCATATTTTTAAAAATCGAGATTTTCGGACAAATTTTTTTTTCTCCTGTGCCAAACACTACCAAATTATGCCTAGTTTAGTACAGCTAATTATCTAAGATGATTAATTCAAAGATCTTTATTGAAACCACAAAGCATAGGATCTATAACATTTTTTATTGCAACTTCTAGGTTTTCATGTCATTAATTGGACACTACATACAGTTTATTAAATGATGATAACAAAATCATATTCCACCCAGATTCTGTTTAAATGTTGTACACATTAATAATTTTCTGCGAATTTTGTGGCTTTGTTAGTGACTGAACAATTAAATAAGCGCATCTCCCAGAATCCAACAAAGAAAAGTGCTTGACATCTAATATAAAGTATAAAATATTAAGAAGTTAAATGACTCCAATAACTTTGGCCCTTTTTTATCATCTTTATTTTGACAAACAATATTTGGAGAACCCACCATCCAAAAGTCACAAACCGATATGATGAACCATGATAATCATAATGATTGCTGTGTGTTTTCACCTTCAAGCTATTCAAATTCAACTATGCAGTGGTTATAACACACTCAGATGTGACGTGCCTCAACTTTATTTGGCAAATTGTTTAAATATCTTCATAATTAAAGTGGGATTATGCCCTAATGTGGTTTTCAACTCCTGTCTAATCCAGAAAGAGCAACTGAAATCAATAGTATTGCATTATTCTCTCTGTTGTTATTGGTGATTATGCCAAAAATCCGTATTGTTGGTTTGAGTGATACCAGTGAAAATATAAAATTACATGCAATAACAGAAAATCAAAATGCAATGTGCAAAGTATGAAAATTGCATAAAATCAAATCCCAATATTGAATACTATGTTTTAAGACAAGTTTGTCCTTTCAAGGATGCCTAAGGTTCGTGGACAAATGTTTCCTACGATAGAACGAATTACCTTTGTTTCAAGAGTGGCACAACTAGAAAAAATAACACTGATGGACACAACAAACACTGAGCAATCACATAGAATGAATGCAAAAAATCCAAAAACATTTTTTTTACATAGTTTCCGTATGGGAGAGAAATCAAAAAAGTCTCTAATTTTTTCTAATTTCCTTTCATATTTATAAACTATAACTAATCAGGAGAGTCGTGCATGTTCATATTTATAAACTATAACTAATCAAAAGAGTCGTGCATATTCGGCATGAAAAGTCATGTCTCTTCACAAGTGAATAGTTACGTTTATTCAACATTTAAAAGACATATTTTCACATCCAACTTCTTATTCATAAAATTTGAATTCTATAAGAATTTCGACACTCTCTCCTTCCCTTTCACTTTTGAGGGCAATAATATACATGACATGGCCGATTTGGTTAAATATCATAATCTTCAAAACGGGGTTAAGTGTTGTGGATTTTTAATTTGGAATTGGTGCAGTGCATGGTTTACTTCTACTACCCACAAGGAACCCTACGGCACTGGAGTTTATTAAGGGACCTGATACCCTTGAGCTAGTTCACAAAACTTAGGTTGATTTATAGTCTGTATCTGCCATATTTGCAGATTATGTTCAACATATTTGCAGATTATGTTCAACATACTCTAGTATTTGGTCTTGGATTGTAAACTTGAGAAATAAGACAAATAGCAAGGTATTGCCACCACTTCTTGAGTTATACGTCAAACTTAGGTCAAAATAATGTTCACAACCTCCAAATTTATTTAGCGAATTGAAATTGGGAAGAGTTACGTTTACAATTTTTTTTTTTTACAATTTTTACAATCTCAACTATGTACTCCGAGGAGTACATATAATATACTTGAGAATGTACTCCCCGGAGTACATAGTTGAAGTCGTAATTGTAAATATAATCTAACCCATTGAAATTTATGTTTAACTATTAATAGTTATAGAGGTTCACTAAGGCAAAGAGTCCTCCATCTCTGTAAAACTTAAATTGGTTATGATTTGGCTCACTCTCATGGCACAAAACCATGTGGAATGGTTCATGGATTACCAAGCCCAGCAAGACACAGGCTAGGCTTTGTCTCTTTAAAAAAGCCCAAATAAGAATAAAAAAAGATAAAGCTATTATGTTTAACTAGCAAGAAGGAAATGCAAGCAGCTACTATTTAACTCCACAGAAAACAACAACAATAATAGGGATAAGTTATATTTACATTTTTGTTTACAAACTCTTACAAACTACACTAAGTACGACCGATCATACTTTAATCATGCAATGTACGACAGGTCGTACTTAGTGTAATTTGCAAAAAAAAAGTTTGTAAACAGATCCTATCCCATAATAATACTAACATGAACTTGTCAATCAGCTTTTTACGGATAAAACAAAATCTCTAAGCATTAAAACAAAAATTGCTATATAGACAATAAACAGCTTACTATGTGGAGAATAAACAAACACCAAAATGGACTTCTCATATAAACAAAAACAAAATGAATTTAATGACCGAAATTCCATGCCACGGGGTTATATACTGTTAACAAAATGATGTCAAGAGCTTTGGCCAAACAAATACTCAAGACGGGATAGACAAATATTGGAGCATTATTGGTGATTCATTTCATAACTCTACTCAATGAGCTGAAGCACAAATGGACTGCTGGTTGTACAAGTCTGTGACTCCATTTGTGATCTTCTGCCTGCTTTTTCTCCTCTTTGTAACAACTGTAAATCCTTCACCATCTCCATCCTTTTTTCCAGTTACATCTAATTTCTCTTGCTCTTCACTATCACAGGAATGAGGAACTGTCATATTCTTTTCTTCATTCCCATAAATGATTTTTATGACAGCACTGTCTTTGGCTATTTCATCAGAAGAATTTTCCAAGTTCTCAATCTTTCCTTCTCTAACTTTAGATTCATCTGCAGAATCAATATTTTGCTGAACTGATTTCACAAGAAAACCAAGCAATATCTGTCTTGCTATCTCTGACTTCTCAGACTCAGAAATGCTGGATTTTGAGGAACTATCCTTGGCTTCAACAAAATTTTCACCTAGCTTATTTTTTTCTGCCATGCCAACTTCAGACGAAGAGTTATGCTCACTAGAAACATTTGAATTGGCATCACTGGAAGCACTTCTGGGAACAAACTCAGGTGCATGTGGATTCATGATTCTTGGAGCTCCAAATCCACTTCTATCCCTCATAGGTGATTTCTTAAAACCATGTTTCATGCGAAAAGTATAGTTGTTTCTGTAATAAATAGGTGATCTAGGTCCACAAGGGACCCTAGCAGCAGCAGGGGGAAGCACAGGCTCCACATTCATGGCTTGACTAACATTTGCATCATATATGCTTGTGATGGAAACTGAATTTAAATGGTGAGACATGGACAATGTTCCTGGACTGAACGGTTTGGCTGCTGCTGAAAGCTTACTACCATTTGTTTCTGTAGCTTTTTCCTGATCAGAAGCAAGTGAAACTTTCTCAGGTTCTGATGCAGAATTTTCTTGTTGAGGTTCAATTTCACCAGTTCCCTCTCTTTCATCATGCTCGGAAACTGTATTAACTGTGGAACTTTTGCCCGTACCTTCACTTGTCGATATCACAGGAAGACTGCTGCATGCTTCATTTTCAGCATTTGCACTGTCCATCTCAACTTTTTCCAACAATGGCTTTAAAACCGTACCTGGTGGTGCTAGAGCCACTTCTTTGTATGATATTGACTTTGAAGCCAAAGAACTTAGAGATGCTGGAGAAGATGAAACTTTGGACACTAAAGCTTTTGTTGGATTAACAGAATCCTCGTTCAACATTAAGTTTCGAGTTTTTGATTGTCTAGACGGAGATAACATGTCTGAAATGACTTTTGGAGCTCCTTTTTTTGGCGGTGAAGTAATGTCATTCCTAAAACTGCCTTCCCTGTAAATGTAGTTATCAGAACCGTTAATGCTGAGCTTTGATACAAGCGGTCGTTGTCTGCGTCCAAACTTGCGGTTAGCAGTGTTTCCTGACCGCCCTTTTGAATTGGCTTCTTGCCAACCTTCATCAAATGATGCTTCATCAACAGGTTCACTGGTCACTGGCTTGTGCCCGGTGAAGTCATCATTTTTTTTCAGTTCTTCAGTATCAAGTGTTTCATTTGTTTCTTCTATAGTGCCTTCTACCATAGTTGTAGCATCATTTGAGTTATCAAAAAGAATGCCCTCATCAGCTATTGTATCATGATGTTCTTGACGATTTTCATCACTTATTGAGAGTATCTGAAAAATCACATATACAAGCCAAATGTCAAATACAAAAAAATAAGGTAAAATGGTATAAAAAGTTTTCAGAATTCCTTCCAATTTGAAACTTATCAAACACTCATAGTACTTCACCTAGAACTATAAGCTAACTCCAAAAGAATGTAAAAGGTTGAATGCCCTTCAAAGCTAACACCAAAGGAAAACCTATGCAATTATTTTTAGAATAAATAAAATCTACAAAAATATTTGCTCACCTTTGCACGCCGCTGTTTCCTCTGAGCATCATTTCCTTTTGAATCGTTGTCAGGACTTATAAAATCCAGGAGATCTGACACACTGCATGAAAAGGTCAAATATTTTTGTACCTTGAAATATAACCTACTTGAAGCACAGTAATATGGGGACACCATGTCAGTACCTAAGATGACCTTTACTTGCAATGGATGCATCTGGCTTTGGAGTTCCATTTTTAGCTGCTTCTTGCTGCTCAATGGCTTTTGATTCAAAATATTCAAGCCATGCGGCAGCATCCTGCATTGGGAAGAAAAAACTCCTTTAAAAAAAATGGTAGCACTAGCCAATTTATGAAGCACCGATACGCGTTTTCAATACGTTATTCGATGATACAGGATGTCGA